>JAJOZX010000342.1:1202500-1502741 GCA_023014485.1 Bathynomus jamesi | reverse complement strand
AGGACTTAACAAGCGTAGAGCAGGAAAAGATTTAGGAGTTATAGTCACTGGTGATTTAAAAGTAGCGAAACAAAGTACAGGGTGTCCCAGAATTAACTATCTATTTCAATGAAATCGGAAATTTTTTAAAAACAACTTTTATTTATGTTTATCATGTTTAATATGTGTTAAAAATGTATAAATTTCTAAATTTTTTTCATAATTTTATTTTCATAATTTTTTCATTATCTGGTCCAATGAAAGACCGTCTGAAGTCATAGAATGGCAAAGAGACTCTCCAAAAGTTAACGTGTGGCTTGGAATGACCAAATCCAAAATTTATGGCCCATTCTTCTTTGCGGTAGCAACTGTAACAGGTACCGTCTACTTTTATATGCTTCAGCAGTTTCTCGAACCACAGCTTCTTGATGATGGCATTCTTGATAATGTTGTGTTTCAACAAGATGGAGCACCATGTCATTATGCTCTAATTGTTCGAGAATACCTCAACAGACGCCTTCCGAATCGGTGGATTGGACGTGGAGGACCTCGACCTTGGCCTCCGCGTTCTCCGGATTTGACACCCCTGGATTTCTTTCCATGGGGTTTCATAAAAACAAAGGTTTATCGCCAAAAGATCAATGCTTCTTGTTGAAACACAACATTATCAAGAATGCCATCATCAAGAAGCTGTGGTTCGAGAAACTGCTGAAGCATATCAAGGTAGACGGTACCTGTTATAGTTGCTTCCGCAAAGAAGAATGGGCCATAAATTTTGGATTTGGTCATTCCAAGCCACACGTTAACTTTTGGAGAGTCTCTTTGCCATTCTATGACTTCAGACGGTCTTTCATTGGACCAGATAATGAAAAAATTATAAAAATAAAATTATGAAAAAAATTTAGAAATTTATACATTTTTAACACATATTAAACATGATAAACATAAATAAAAGTGTGTTTTTAAAAAAATTGTCCGATTTCATTGAAATAGATAGTTAATTCTGGGACACCCTGTACAGCAGCGGTCAATAAAGCGAACAAAGTATTAGGTTTTATAGCTCGGAATTTTTAGTACAAACCGCGCGGTATTATATTTCCTCTTTATAAATCATTAGTTAGACCCCATTTAGAGTACGCGATCCAATTTTGGAATCCGCATATGCGAAAAGATATTGACAAAATCGAAAGAGTTCAAAGACGAGCAACTAAGATGATTCCGTCGCTTAGGTCAAAGTCGTACGAGAATAGGCTTAAGGAGTTAAAATTGACTACACTCAAGACTAGGAGGCTAAGGGGTGATCTAATCCAGGTTTCCAAAATTATGAATGGGTTCGATAACGTAGATGGAGATAACTTTTTCGAAATACTCAATATAATAGGACTAGAAATAAAGGGTGTCAGTTGACAAGTAGAAGGTTCGAGACAGCAGTTGCCAAAAACTTTTTACGCATAGAATAGTAAATAGCTGGAATAGTTTGCCAGTAGAAGTAATTAGTAGCACGTTTATAAACATGTTTAAAAATCGATTAGACGCATATGTTGATAGATTGGGTTTGAGGTAGTAAAATTAAGGGTGGATAAGATAGATTTTGATTCTCTTTTCATTAAAGATCACAATAACCAGACTAGAGTCATAGTATGAAATTATTTTAGCCAAGATGTAGAACAATTTTAAGAAAACATTGTTTTACAAGTGTTGTGGGATATAGGGAGGCAGCATCTTGGGTTAGGGGATACTCTCTGTCCTTACACACCCAGTTAAAGAGATTCCTCTGCCGAGCGGTGCTCCCCATAGTACTGTGAGGTATTGAAAAAACTCATGATCTTCACTTACCAAACAAACACCTTTAAATGGGAGACCAAAATGGGTGCACACACATTTCTACATTACTGTACAGTCTTTACAGCCACACCTACACTTTTCCTCCTAAGTATATATATTGTAATATATATGGTTGTAAATTGTGACTAGGTCCGCAATTTATATGGACCGTGACTTATTTTGGTGGGCAAGGTACTGGTATTGATGGATACCGTAATGAAATTGACTGGATTCTTGGAATCTGATATATTTGCATGTCGGTTATAAATAGATATAGAGTGTAACATATTTGTGGATAGTAGTCTATTATGACTTGATCCTCTGGATCCAGATTCTATCTTTAGTTTTAAATTGATAATTAATTAGTTTTAAATTGATAATTATTTAGTTTTGTGAAAATTGGTTGTTGCCAATGTACAGGCAGTTTTTACATAGTGGAGCCGCCTCGATGGGCCGACGTGGCACCTAGTGTGCCCACTATAAAAATTTCTTATGTTCCTTGTGGTTCGGAACCCACGTAAAATTGTAGGTCCCCTCCGCCACCACGGAGGACATGCACAATACACAATTACGAAAACAGTTAGGTAGACCAGCCATGAGTGGATCCTAGGGTCTTTGTTGGTCTGAAACATTATGACATTATAACATATATATATATATATATATATATATATATATAATATATATAATATTAATATATATATATATATACACACACACACAATATATATATATATATATATATATATATATATATATATATATATATATATATATATATATATATATATATATGCTGCAAACCCACAAGGAAAAGAAGAACGATTCCAAGGCCTTTCGTGTATTCAAAGCTACACCTCGTCAGGGAACTGCTGGCTAGGTACAGGGACTTACTAGAGCGATTAAAGGAAAAAACTAATAAGATTATTTTAACAGGTATACTTCCTCGAATTATCCAACGTAACGATTTCTACAGCAAGGCGACCTATATTAACAATAACCAAGTCTCTTTGCCAAGAGGAAGGAGTGCATTTTGCGAATTTTTGGAACAGTTTCTATGGCAGGAGGGACTTGTTCCTCGGAGATGGACTTCATCTTAATGACGTTGGAGCTGCGCGTTTAAGAAGACTGTTTCATAATACTGTCTCTTCTTTTCAGGCTGCCCTAACTCGAATGGTCCCCAGCGTAAATTCCACAAATTTCCCCTGCGCTTGCGAAGGTGTCGCAATTACAAACAATTTGAAGGTTCTATCCTTAAATGCTCGTAGCATACGAAATAAAATAAACAATTTTTTTTCTTTAATTGCTTGTAAAGACTATGATTTAATTGCGATAAATGAATCGTGGCTTAGCACTGAAACAAGTGACTTTGTAGGGGAGTATCAAATTAGAGGTTATAGACTTTTTGTTAAAAACAGAATACGTAACCGAGGAGGCGGTGTTATGTTGTATATCAAAGATAATATTGCGAACGTTATAGAAGTAAAGCACACAATTCCAGAACCGATAGATTCGACTATAGCAGAACTTAAATTGAACGATTTCAAACTTCTTGTTGCGGTTATATGTAGGCCCCCTAATCAAACAGCTGATACAGACGAAGCGTTATATCGTGAACTAAAGAGAATAATAGGTAGTAAGCAGGCTTTACTTATGGGTGACATTAATTGCGCCAATGTGAATTACGATACAAAGCAGGGAGACGCGGAAGGTAATCGTTTAGTTAATTTTCTCGAGGACAGCTTTCTTATTCAAAAGGTTGGGTAACCTACGAGGTAGGTTGGACAGTATTTTAGATTTAGTAATAACTACGGATGATAGGCTAATTACTGATCTTCAAGTAATAGAACCGTTAAGCAATAGCGATCACAATATGGTAGAGTTTGTCCTCTCAGTAAGTCACTCGAAACCAGCGAACTCGACTAAAATTCCTAACTTCCAGCACGCAGACTTTTGTAAATCTCGAAATAAATTGTCACACGTCAATTGGGAAAACGTAATGGGGATCTCCAACGCAAAACTAATGTGGGAATCGTTTGAAACAGTATTTAGGATTATAAATGAGGAATGTGTACCGTACAAAATTAAGCGTGCGAAAGTAAATAACAAGCCATTGTGGTTTATTTCTAGAGTAGAAGACATTATAAAGAGTAGAGATAGGGCTTATAGGCTACATAAGTGCGATAAAGACAATTTGTGGTTCGAAAAGACTACATATCTCTAAGGCGTGAAGCGAAAAGTGTAATAAAAAGTCCAAGCGCGAATTTTGAAATCTCTATAGCTCGTGACGGTAAAGAAAACCCCAAGCGATTCTTTCAATACGTCAACAATAGAAATCCAGTAAAAAGTGTCTTGGGGCGTTGAAAAATGTTAAAGGAGATCTAGTTTCTGTAAACAAGGAAATGGCTACCTTGCTAAACGAATTTTTTACGTCAGTTTTTACTATAGAAGATGTAACGAATATCCCTACGGTCATAGACATAATACCTTTTGTTAATGGTAATATCTTGGATAATATTGTGGTTAGTGTAGGAGAGGTAATGCGCTATATTGATAAAATGAAAATGCGTAAATCACCGGGGCCGGATTTCATACATCCCATACAACTAAAAGAATTAAAAGATAGCATTGTTGTGCCGCTAACAAAGATTTTTAATGAGTCTATTTCTGATGGGTGCCTACCAGATAATTTCAAGTTAGCAAACGTAACACCTATCTTTAAGGAAGGCGATAAAGGTGCGGCGGGAAATTATAGGCCAATCAGTTTAACGTCTGTTGTAGGTAAGCTACTGGAATCAATAATTAGGGATCGTATAGTCGAACACTTAGAATTGCATAACTTAGAAATACGCAGCACGGTTTTAGGCGAAACTATCTTGCTTAACTAATCTTTTAGAATTTTTTCAAGGCGTGGTTGACGTTTAGGATAGTCATCGGCCGGTTGATGTAATGTATTTAGATTTTCAAAAAGCGTTTGACACCGTACCGCACAAAAGACAAATTGAAAAAACTAAGGCTCATGGAATCAGGGGTGTAGTAATAAATTGGATAGAAGAGTGGTTGCGAGGTAGGAAACAGAGGGTGGTCGTTGATGGACGGAGTCCTGTTGGGCTAATGTAGCGAGTGGCCTTCCTCAGGGTTCTGTATCGGGCCCCTTACTTTTTCTTATATATATTAACGATTTAGATGTCGGCCTAGTCTGTACAGTTTCAAAGTTTGCGGATGACACGAAGCTGGTTGGTAGGGCGATTAATGACGAAGATAGAGGTAAAATCCAGAAAGATCTGAATAAAATCGTTCATGGGTCAGTCACATGGTAAATGAGATTTAACGTCGATAAATGCAAAATTTTACATATAGGTTCGCGTAACGGTAATTTCTCGAATAGTATATATATATATATATATATATATATATATATATATATATATATATATATATATATATATATATATATATATCTATGGGATGAATTTCACAATTAAAGACGTGAAATAAATGAATGCTGCAAATCCACAAGGAAAAGAAAAACGATTCCAAGGCCTTTCGTGTATGTAGCTCTGAATACACGAAAGGCCTTCGAATCGTTTTCTTTTTCCTTGTGGGTTTGCAGCATATATATATATACACACACACACACACATATATATATATATATGTATGTATGTGTGTGTATATATATACACACACACACACACACACACATATATATATATATACACCCTATTTGAAGAGATTCCTCTGCCGAGCGGTGCCCCCCATAGTACTGTGAGGTATTGAAAAACTCATGATCTTCACTTGCCCCACAAACACCTTTAAATGGGAGACCCAAAATGGGTGCACACACATTTCTACATTACTGTACAGTAGGGTGGATCGATTTTACATTTTTTTCGATTTCCATATTCTAATAGAGACAAAAACTTGCGCATGCATGAGAAAATAGCCTCTGCAAAATCTTAACTTAATAGGTAATCATCTTCTGCCCCCGGCAGAGCGATGAAAATCATATTTTAGTAGTCAAAAACGTAATTTTAAACCCTAGCCTATAGTATAAAATTTTGCGTGTGTGTTATTTCATGCCTAAGCAACGATATAAATGCTATGGGAAATATATAAATACATTATTTAAGACAAAGAGCCGATCTGAAAATATGTATATTATACGTAATTTCAGATCGGCTCTTTGTCTTAAATAATGCATTTATATATTTCCCATAGCATTTATATCGTTGCTTAGGCATGAAATAAAACACACGCAAAATTTTATGACTCTAGGCTAGGTTTTAAAATTACGTTTTTGACTACTAAAATATGATTTTCATCGCTCTGCCGGGGGCAGAAGATGATTACCTATTAAGCTAAGATTTTGCAGAGGCTATTTTCTCATGCATGCGCAAGTTTTTGTCTCTATTAGAATATGGAAATCGAAAAAAATGTAAAATCGATCCACCCTACTGTACAGTCTTTACAGCCGCACCTACACTTTTCCTCCTAAGTGTATATATTGTAATGTATATGGTTGTAAATTTTGACTTGGTCCGCAATCGATATGGACCGTGACTTGATGGATACCGTAATGAAATTGACTGGATTCTTTGGATCTGATATATTTGCATGTCCGTTATAAATAGATATAGATTGTAACATATTTGTGGATAGTAGTTATTATGACTTGATCCTCTGGATCCAGAGATTCTATCTTTAGTTTTAAATCGATAATTAACTAGTTTTAAATTGATAATTATTTAGTTTCGTAAAAATTGGTTGTTGCCAATTTACCGGCAGTTTTTACATAAATTTCTTATGTTCTTGTGGTTCGGAACCCACGTAAAATTGTAGGTCCCCTCCGCCACCAAGGAGGACATACACAATACACGATTACGAACACAGTTAGGTAGACCAGCCATGAGTGGATCCTAGGGTCTTTGTTGGTCTGAAACATTATAACATTACATTATTATAACATTATATATATATATATATATATATATATATATATATATATATAATATACATATACACATATATACACACACAGACATATATATATATATATATATATTATATATATATGTTAACCCCTCCGTCTATGGCCCTGGGTTGGTTCGGATCGACGGGGGTTCTAGTTACGGAGGCAAGCAACGGATATTTCTTCTATATACTTTTCTTCTATAACTTTCTAATTCTTTTCTCTCGCTTTATGGGGTCGACACTCTGTTAATTCTTTTCTTTCAATAATACTCTGATACTTCTACTTTCTTGACTAAATTCCTCTGAAGATAGCCCAACTCGAGGGGGAAAATAAAAGAAAGTTTCTCTTACTGTAATTTTCTTCTTAAAAATTTACAGGTAGTGGTCTGAATTTTACAGGGGTAGAGGTTCGACCTCTTTCGACCAAAGCTCAGGCCGGAATCTAAAAATATTAAAGAGGCAAGGGGCCTCTGCCCCCTCCCCGCAGCGAGGCTGCTAACAAGGGGAGTCTCTTAGCAGTGACCAAAGCAGAGAGCCGTAATGAAGTGTCCTCATTTTACAAATACATGTAATATATAAGCCTGAATGTTGGGGAACGGCAGTTGGAGGTTAAGTTTCCCCCCTTTTAAACACGATCAGATGTTTGAAAGATTCCAATAAAGATTTAAAAAAATAAAAATAAAAATAAAAACTAATCTTATTTTTATTTGCCACGTCTTCATTTCTGAAGGCGATTTCATTTCATAGTCGTACACAAATACAATTGAAGTACATGACTGAGTACATTTTTGTTTGGGTTTATTACAATTATGATTTCGATTATGGATTACTTCCCATTCGCTTATGATTGTCCCTTACAGTTCTATTAAAGTACATTCTTACATTATATATAAAGTCATTACATTCAATTATAGTTTCATTGAAGTACATTACGTCGTTACCATTCTTACAGTGTTTATATATATATATATATATATGGTTATATTATATGGTTAGATTATATGGTTAGACTATATGGTTAGATTATATGGTCAGATTATATGGTCAGATTATATGGTTAGATTATATATGGTTATTATATATGGTTATTATATATGGTTATTAGTACAACACAAGTACATGAGACATGACAAGATAATTTATATACAACATAATATGTTATATTACATTATATGTTATAAATTTGGATCAGAGCGAAAGATGTTGTTTATCTTAGAAACGTTCAATTCTGCTGTGATTCGCGAATTCGACCACTCAACTACTGTAAGCCTAATGAATGTCTTGTGAGGGTGAACGCACTTAAAAAAAAAAAAAAAAATACATGTGGACGTATTTTACATGTAAGTAACAGAATAGGTTGTGTGCGTAATATAGACGCGCGTAAAATATGGACTGATAGGTTGATAGGTATCAGTAGACAATAGGTAGGAAACAACATAAATAATGATGTATAGAGAATTAAGTTTTTTTCTTTTTATTATTATTATTATTCTTATTAAGGAATTTACCATACATTCAATACGGAAGATGTCCAAATACTAAACACGTGATTCAGTGTTCAAGGTATGGAAAACGTGAAGAGAATTAAGTTACTTTATGACGTCATAGTTATTGAATTTTGTACGTATAATACAAATCATTATTAGGAAGATTTACAAGAACGAATTAGAGGCAAAGAGTGGGCATTAATGACTAAGAAGTACAACTACGGGTTCCAATCTGTTATATGCAATGTGTATGCATAATCTAGGGACGAGGGTGAGATGCAAGACAATCATAATTAATTAATAACTTCTATAACAAATAAAAATGGATACGACTAAACCATAGGTATGGTAGATCGTAGGGTTTTGACATGAACAAAAATAGGAAGCCACAAGTAAAATTATTATCCAAACTCGCGTTAAGCGATTTTGGTTCTTATGTAAAAATGAATATTGATTATTCATTGTCCATTTTTACATATATATATATATATATATATATTATATATATATGTATAATTGTATATACATATATATATACACACTATATATACATATATATATACATATATATACATGTAAAAAACGACGCTTGTGTAGAAGATCGTTCCGCACAAGATGAGGAGGGAGAACGAACAAATGAAAAATGAGGCACCTCCCGGAAATCGAACCCGGGATGATCTCGGGTTCGATTCCCGGGAGGTAGCTCATTTTTCATTTGTTCGTTCTCCCTCCCTCCTCCTCCTCATCTTGTGCGGAACGTTCTTCTACACAAGCGTCGTTCTTTACATTAATTATACTGTATGTTGTTTGCAGTTAAAAATGAATATATAGGTACGGCATGCGAAGGTGCCCCGTCAGGGCATTGGTTTCTGCTCGTATGTAGGAGAATTACGACATTTGATTAGTCGAGAGCCTATGGTGTAGTGGATAGCATATCTGACCGGCAATCGGAAGATCCCGGGTTCGATTCCCGGGTGGTAACCTCATTTTTCATTTGTTCGTTCTTCCTCCTCATCTTATGCGGAACGTTCTTCTACACAAGCGTCGTTCTTTACATTAATACACTGTATGTTGTTCGCAGTTAAAAATGTATATATATATATATATATATATATATATATATATATATATATATATATATACAGGGTGGGCCGTAAGTTTCCATACATAGGAAAAATAAACATTTTTTTATGGACAACCATTTTTATTTATATAATATGCTCTACATGGTTGCCATTGTTTTGAAAACACATTTCAATACGTGTTCCCCACTGTTGATGAACACGCATTAGCACAGTTGACGTTATGCTTGTAATGGCGTTGGTGATACGTTCCTTTAGATGATTTATGTCTCGTATCTTTTCCTGATACACCATGGCCTTCAAGTGCCCCCAAAGATAGAAATCAAGGGGGGTGAGATCTGGGGATCTGGGAGGCCACTCCACAGGACCACGCCGACCAATCCAAGCATCCGGAAACTGCTGATCCAAATACCGACGCACGTGAAGACCATAATGAGGTGGAGCTCCATCTTGCTGGAAGTAAACTGGGAAGTTACCTTCCTCGTTTAGCAGGGATGGGAAAATCTCTTCTTGCAACATGTTAAGATACCTTTCGGCATTAAGATTTCCACTGACAAAAATTGGTCCAATAATTCTGTCACCCCATATCCCGGCCCACACCATCACTTTACCGGCACCTTGCATCTTCGTCGGACTCAGCCAGTTAGGGTTAGCATTACTCCAATAACGTATTTTTGCCGATTAACCTCTCCATTGACGTAAAAATTTGCTTCATCAGTAAACAAGATCTTACGTCAAACGCATATTCTTAGGGTATCTGAAACATAAAAACAAACGTTTAATTTTTCCTATGTATGGAAACTTACGGCCCACCCTGTATATATATATATATATATATATGTGTGTGTGTGTGTGTGTGTGTACATATACTTATATATATATATAATATATATATATATATATATATATATATATATATATATATATATATATTGGATAGAAGAGTGGTTGCGAGGGAGGAAACAGAGGGTGGTTGTTCATGGAGTGGAGTCGTGTTGGGCTAATATAGCGAGTGGCGTTCCTCAGGGTTCTGTATTGGGCCCCTTACTTTTTATTATATATATTAACGATTTAGATGTCGGCCTTGTCAGTACAGTTTCAAAGTTTGCGGATGACACGAAGTTGGTTGGTAGGGCGATTAATGACGAAGATAGAGGTAAAATCCAGGGAGATCTGAATAAAATCGTTGATTGGTCAGTCACATGGCAAATGAGATTTAACGTCGATAAGTGCAAAATTTTACATATAGGTTCGCATAACGATAATTTCTCGTATAGTATGTCAGGGAAGGACTTAACAAGCGTAGAGCAGGAAAAAGATTTAGGAGTTATAGTCACTGGTGATTTAAAAGTAGCGAAACAAAGTACAGGGTGTCCCAGAATTAACTATCTATTTCAATGAAATCGGACAAATTTTTTAAAAACACACTTTTATTTATGTTTATCATGTTTAATATGTGTTAAAAATGTATAAATTTCTAAATTTTTTTCATAATTTTATTTTCATAATTTTTTCATTATCTGGTCCAATGAAAGACCGTCTGAAGTCATAGAATGGCAAAGAGACTCTCCAAAAGTTAACATGTGGCTTGGAATGACCAAATCCAAAATTTATGGCCCATTCTTCTTTGCGGAAGCAACTGTAACAGGTACCGTCTACTTTTATATGCTTCAGCAGTTTCTCGAACCACAGCTTCTTGATGATGGCATTCTTGATAATGTTGTGTTTCAACAAGATGGAGCACCATGTCATTATGCTCTAATTGTTCGAGAATACCTCAACAGACGCCTTCCGAATCGGTGGATTGGACGTGGAGGACCTCGACCTTGGCCTCCGCGTTCTCCGGATTTGACACCCCTGGATTTCTTTGCATGGGGTTTCATAAAAACAAAGGTTTATCGCCAAAAGATCAATGCTTCTTGTTGAAAAACAACATTATCAAGAATGCCATCATCAAGAAGCTGTGGTTCGAGAAACTGCTGAAGCATATCAAGGTAGACGGTACCTGTTACAGTTGCTCCGCCCAAAGAAGAATGGGCCATAAATTTTGGATTTGGTCATTCCAAGCCACACGTTAACTTTTGGAGAGTCTCTTTGCCATTCTATGACTTCAGACGGTCTTTCATTGGACCAGATAATGAAAAAATTATAAAAATAAAATTATGAAAAAAATTTAGAAATTTATACATTTTAACACATATTAAACATGATAAACATAAATAAAAGTGTGTTTTAAAAAAATTGTCCGATTTCATTGAAATAGATAGTTAATTCTGGGACACCCTGTACAGCAGCGGTCAATAAAGCGAACAAAGTGTTAGGTTTTATAGCTCGGAATTTTTAGTACAAACCGCGCGGTATTATATTTCCTCTTTATAAATCATTAGTTAGACCCCATTTAGAGTACGCGATCCAATTTTGGAATCCGCATATGCGAAAAGATATAGACAAAATCGAAAGAGTTCAAAGACGAGCAACTAAGATGATTCCGTCGCTTAGGTCAAAGTCGTACGAGAATAGGCTTAAGGAGTTAAAATTGACTACACTCAAGACTAGGAGGCTAAGGGGTGATCTAATCCGTTTCCAAAATTATGAATGGGTTCGATAACGTAGATGGAGATAACTTTTTCGAAATATCTCAATATAATAGGACTAGAAATAATGGGTGTAAGTTGACAAGTAGAAGGTTCGTGACAGCAGTTGCCAAAAACTTTTTTACGCATAGAATTGTAAATAGCTGGAATAGTTTGCCGGTGGAAGTAATTAGTAGCACGTCTATAAACATGTTTAAAAATCGATTAGACGCATATGTTGATAGATTGGGTATAGTTTAAGGTAGTAAAATTAAGGCTTTGTGGTTCGGAACCCACGTAAAATTGAGGTCCTCTCCCCCACCATGGAGGATATGCACAATACACAATTACGAACACAGTTAGGTAGACTAGCCATTAGGGTGGCCCACTTTTCAATTTTTTTTGAAAAGTATAGGTGATCGTGGTTTTTTCCCATTATTTGGCACTATACTAGCACATTGGTAGTTTTTTTTTAAAATGCTTACTTTTTAACTTTTTACTGAATCAAGATAAATCATTAAGTAGGGATGTTTTCTGAATCCTCTTGATGAGAGAATCGTTGGTGTGCCTGCCAATGTCATACGACTAACGGTTTAAAGGTTGTGCCTGTATACAGGTAATACCAATGTGCTAGTATAGTGCCAAATAATGGGAAAAACCACGATCACCTATACTTTTCAAAAAAATGAGTCACCATACCCGGGCGGAATGTATAATGTATAGGTAATTAGAAAATGCACTATGCCTGTGCCAGGTACCTAACCTATTTCTTTTTTGCAGATCATAACATTTTGAAATTCTGTCTGAGTTCCTCATCCTTTGTCATGGACAAATCGATGGCAACCATAACTGGAAGAACTCTTGAAGCTACAATAGAGAGTCATCAAAAAGAAAGGCGAAAATAACATCGCTACCTTCTCTAAGATCGGCATCGAAATTTTTTTAGTTGGCCAACCGTCGTCCTCCATCAGTGGTAGCAAATTGCCAACAACACGGCAGGTTTTGCAATACATCTTCAGTGTTATCCAGTACACTGCTAACAGGAAAGACGCATTCAAAGAAACCGTAAACAACGTCTTAAAGTTTTGGAACATGGCCCGCATTAAGACAATCACAAAGCTCAACTGCGAACGGAAGCTAGAGGCATTGTGGAAAGAGTGGCACTTACTCCAAAAGAGCAGAAAACGAGAAACTGACGCCGGAGGAAAACGGCAGAAGTTTTTGGACAGTGTGGACAAGCTGTGGGATATCGGAGCATCTGACGCTGTCGAAGATATAAAGAAGAATGAACTGCTGTCCGACAAGGACAAGAAAGAAGACATTGACTTCTACCTCGATCAACGTGGTCCTCGGGTGGCAACGATGAGCGGGAACGATAAAGTTTTCGCTATAAAAAGAAAGCTACAGGAAGGAAGAAAACGTCCTCTCCAGGAGCCGCAAACCTCAAAGTGTGCATACGAAACCGGAGATGAGGCCATGGAGAATGATGATACTGGCATGTCAGGGGAGTCGGAGACAGAACTAGCGTTCCCCCTGCCGAAAGAGCCAAGTGTGTCTGTCAATCTTCCTCGCCGCATCCTTAATGCACCTGCTGTCATGGAAGTGGCTGATCGTTTCCGCATGTCCAATAATCAGGTGCGTATTGTGTATTGTATTCATCGATAGCGTCAGTATTAAAGTGTCCCGTAACCCACATGTATTCTTGACAGTTTCCTTTCCACTTTCCATTCTCTACATAGGTAGTAAGCATTGTGGCTGCTATCACACGTTCGGCGGATCCACCAGCAGACCTCAATCATTTCAGCATCTCGAAAGAAACGGCTCGCCGGGGAAGAGTGTCACATCGCCGTGAAGTGGCGACGGCTGTGAAGGACTCCTTCACGCCACCGAGGCAAACTGTCGTCCACTGGGATGGCAAAATGGTCAAGGTCAGTTGATTAAGCTTTCATAGCTATCACTTTAGTAATGAGATTCATGAAGCATAATGTCAATTAAAAAGAGAACTGAATGTGAACAAAAATAGGTTACTTTACAACCATGAAATTGAAATATATGGCATGTGTTTCAGAACTTCCATGGAACGGCGGAGCACCGCCAAGCAATTCTCATCTCTGGGGCTCCTCATTGCACAGAAGGAAAGTTGCTGTCAGTCCCAGCTGTTGCTGACGGCACCGGACTGTCGCAGGCGCGGGCAATACATGCTCTCGAAGATTGGGGATGTGAGGAGAGCGTCATCGGACTCTGCTTCGACACCACTTCCACCAGCACGGGGAGGGTGCAGGGTGCAGTTGTCCGGCTGGAAAACATGCTCGGGCGACCGCTACTCTAGCTGGGATGCCGTCATCACGTCCTAGAGCTTATCGTGGGGGTAGCCGTCACCCTGCTCGGAAGGACTACGGCACCAACTGATCCTTTGTTTCAGCAGTTGAAGAGAAGGTTAGTTCATTTTTTGTGCAAGGTAAAGTTAGGACACACATGATATTCCACTAGTTTATAAAACAGCAAGCCAAACCGGACCTTCAGAGTTTTCTCACACAATTTTCTTGTTTATTATTTTTGAAGATGGGACGAGCTCGATCTCTCGACCTACTGCAAGCTGCAGGTCGAGAATCTGGCGGAGAGTACGTGGCTAATAGAACTCCGGGACGCGGCGGTCAGCTTCCTGAGCACAGCTTCTGGTTTCGTCAGAGACGATTACCGGGAAGTGACAGAGATCACGCTCCTGGTGCTCGGGACACAACCACGCCGTGGCATTCACCTCATGCGCCCAGGAGCCTACCACCACGCAAGATGGATGGCTAAAGTTAGTATTTTCAAACAAAAATAATCTAGAGATAACTTTAAGTGTTATTCAAAGATAAACATTTCATTATAACGCAAACAAAGTAATTGGTAACAATAAACCTGTCTTACTTACAATGGTGCCTATTCTGTTTCAGGTCATCTACTACACAAAACTGCTGATGTTCAGTAGGCAGCTGGAGCTCGACGCCGAGCTGGTCGACAAACTGCACAGGATCGTGGTGTTCATCGCTCTTCTGTACGTACCAGCTTGGTTGGCGGCCCCTGTAGCAGCTGATGCGCCGTTGAATGACCTGGTACTATACCAGCGTTTTCTGAGGTATAAGGCAGTGGACCGCGAGGTGGCAGAAGCGTCACTGGCAGTGATGAGGCGGCACTTCTGGTATCTGAGGCCTCAGACCGTCATCTTCGCTCTATGCAGCAACAAGGTGGATGGCACTGTGAAGCAACAGATGGCAGAGAAGCTGTCACACCTCCCTGTACCCAAAGACTTCACATACTAGAACGTCTCAGTCGACGAGATGACGCTACTCCCCGACCTGATCGACGAGTCCTCCTGGTTCTTATTTGCAGGTCTGAAGATGTATGGGTCTTCGTGGCTCACCCTGCCAACTGATAAGTGGGACGAGAACGAGGACTTTTGTCGTCTGAAGGATGTGATCTCTAATCTCCAGGTCACCAATGACGCCGCTGAAAGAGGAGTCCAACTGATACAAGACTATGCGAACACGGTCACAAAGGACGAGGCACAGCTGCAGCGCTGCAGGATCTTCTGCAAGTGGTGGAAAAGAACCGGAAAGAGCTCGGCGACTTCAAGAAGCCATCACTCGCCACGATGACATAGCACAGAGGGACAACGTTGCAGCCAGTGACGTGTGATAGTGGTCAATACAATGCAAAAGTGATTGTTTAAGTTATTGTTTCTTTCTTCCTTATTTGTTTGCTATTTGCTGATTTTTTTTTAAAAGTATAGGTGATCGTCGTTTTCCCCATTATTTGGCACTATACTAGCACATTGGTATTACCTGTATACAGGCACAACTTTTAAACCGTTAGTCGTATGACATTGGAAGGCACACCAGACGAATTCTCTCATCAAGAGGATTCAGAAAACATCCCTACTTAATGATTTAGCTTGATTCAGTAAAAAGTTAAAAAGTACACATTTAAAAAAAAAAACTCGTAATTTCAAGGTCGATGCGAGACCTCTAAATATTGATCAATTTTTGTAAAAATGGTACCAATGTGCTAGTATAGTGTCAAATAATGGGAAAAACTACGATAACCTATACTTTTAAAAAAAATTGAAAAGTGGGCCACCCTACTAGCCATGAGTGGATCCTAGGGTCTTTGTTGGTCTGAAACATTATAACATTATATATATATATATGGGATGAATTTCACAATAAAACACGTGAAATGAATGAATGCTGCAAACCCACAAGGAAAAAGAAGAACGATTCCAAGACCTTTCGTGTATTCAAAGCTACACCTCGTCAGGGAATGAAGATAAAAGGCGAGATGCCCATAAATATATACAACGTACAGGAAAAACAAAACAATTAGCACATACTTAACAAGGGTTAATGAGAGGCAAAAGCAATTTTAACATGATATCGTCAATTTTATACGTCCCCGCACTGTTATTGAAATTGTTTTTAAAATGAATAAATGCACATTCTAGAATATTTCTTTCTATTATATCTCTGTTTTTAACATGCGCTTTAGAACTATCCCACTTGATGCTATGGTTACATCTATACATATGGTTAAATAAAGCATTGGAATTATTAGCTGTTCTACAACATATTTATGCTGTTTTACCCTAATATCTAACGTTTATACCGGTTTGGCCTATATATACTGAGTTACATTGTGCCTTATTTTTCATTTGTTTGTTATTTCTCTTCCTCGTGTGCAGAACACTCCTCTATACTTACGTCGTTTCTATACATATATATATATATACATATACACATATATATATATATATGCACTAAAATGACAGAATAACACGTGATCTTATTAATAAGCAAACAACCACAGGGAAAAGGAAAAGGAAACACAAAGTCCGAGCGCTTTCGTGATATATTCACATCTTCAAGGAGAAACAAAAAATAGACGGAGATTACAAAGTAAATGAGTTAAATCACACATAAATAATAATGTAGACCTTGTGGAAAAATTAAATAGTATCAGTGTCAATTACAATTTTAGATTGGTAAGCTTTGATGTTACCACTTTATTTACAAGAGTCCCGGTGGAGGATCTATTAGTGTTTCTTTCGGAAGAATTGGTTAAACATAATTTGCCATTACCAGTGGCTACAATTATAGAATTAATTAAGCTGTGCATAGTAGACTCAAAATTTGTGTTCAATAATGAATATTTTAGGCAGAAATTTGGTATGGCGATGGGAAACCCTCTCTCCCCCATTTTAAGTAACTTATATATGGAGTTTTTCGAAAGTAAGTTATTAAGGAAGATTCTGCCAAATTATGTTCCATGGTTTAGATATGCAGATGATGTTCTTTGTCTTTGGCCAATGACTTTAAATCTCAATGAATTCTTACCCAAACTTAATAATTTAACTCCCTCTATCAATTTTACAGTTGAAATAGAAAAAGATTCTTCGATCACTTTTTTAGATGTTTTAATATATAGGTCTCGAAAAAAGTTTAAGTACAATATTTACAGAAAACCCACTAATAATTGTTCCTATATACATTATTATTCTGATCACCACATTAACGTTAAACGATCCGTTCTATCTACTTTGTTCCTAAGAGGCCTACGAATTTGTAGCCCAGAGTTCATTGACGACGAAATTAGTAAAATATACAAAATTGCGTTTGATTTAAAATACCCAAAGAACTGCATAGATAAGTCCTTAAAAATGGCAAAGAAAACCTTCTACGAAGTAAAGAACAAGATTCCTTATAACACAAAAAATGTTTTAGTGTTACCATTCAGAGAAAATTTCCTTGATCTGCCGAATCTGCTGAGGACTTTTAACGTAAATATTGCGTTGAAAAATTTAGATGTAATTAAGAATTCATTGATTAAGAACTCCCCTTTAAGCGAACAGGGTTGTGTATACTTATAAAATCCCATGCACAATATGTAATAAATTTTACATTGGCCAAACTGGTAAGACCCTTGAGTTATGTATTAAGCAGCATCAACACAGTATAAGAAGTGGCCAGGAATCTAACGCCATTTTCATTCACGTAAGAGATACTAATCATCCCATTGACTGGAAAAATGCTTCCAAATTAAGGCTTAGTAAATCTATTGTTAGCAGAAATATACTTGAATCAAGTGTGATTAAGAATAATGCGGACTTGGTCCTTAATATTAGCCCTGGGCTGTATAAATTAGACTCGTGCATTTTTAGAAAGTTGGCGAAGGACCTATTGTTTTCTTGACCGCATTCTTGCCCCTTAACGGTTTGCCTTGGTTAAATAAATATTTTAGGAACTGTTAACATTCTTATGTGTCCATTTTAATTGTAATATTTCTTTCGTATATAATCTTTGGGTGCTGGTTGGTTTATTGGACTTTCCAACTGGTTGGCTATAGGGAAAACAATTTTTTCAGGCTGTTTGTAGAAATTTTTGAATATTCTGTAAGACGAAGGCACCATTCCCTTTGTTTTCATTAAATTCTTGCCACTTAATTGCCTGCTTTAATTAAATACTAGTTCTAATAACCGTTATAATAATTTTTGTTCTCTGTACTGGTTTTTTGTCTAATTTCATCTATATAGTTCTTTTATATTTAGTAATTTAGCAGCCTACAGATTATGTTATCTATTGAAAAAATCTTTAGGGGGTTTTATGGTCTTTAATTTGAGTTGCCGATTGGGAATTTTTCGCTTGTGTATTTAACTCATTTACTTTGTAATCTCCGTCTATTTTTTGTTTCTCCTTGAAGATGTGAATATATCACGAAAGCGCTCGGACTTTGTGTTTCCTTTTCCTTTTCCCTGTGGTTGTTTGCTTATATATATATATATATTATATATAGTAGGTATAGAAAAAATTGTGGGAGGAGCAAACACATTTGTACGGAAAAAAAAGAAGACAATTTTAACACTTTGCCCGAAATTCAACATAAATTCAAATGGCTTGTTTCAAGCCAATTTTTTATAGTAATTATCTGAATGGTAAACAGGTCACAAAAGAATAAAGAAATAAAAATATATATAAATATAAATTGGAAAAAATTAAAAAATAATGCCTTAGTGATATATGTCTCAGCCTAAATAACCATAAAGAAATAAACCAACAGATAAAAAAAAAAAAAAAAAATTGTAAGTGGAGTCTACAAATTCAAGCTCAAAAGGAAAGTTTACAATCAATTTAATAGATGATGCCAAAATGATATATATGTCACGAAGAAATAAAGAAATAAACCAAAAAAATTAAATTGAAAATTAAATTGTAAGAGAGGCACCAAAGGTTTTTTAGTTATTGTCTGAATCATATACTATGGTCACAAACGAATAAAAAAAGTACAAGTAAATATAAATTGGAAAACAAAATGATGCCTAGATGCTATATAAAGAATTATAAAAATATATACAACATATATAAGGTATATATCCGAAATATAAACGCAATATATAAGGAATATATATATATGCATAAGGGAAAAAATTACCAAAGGTTTTTATAATTATTGTCTGAAAAAACGGTAGGTCACAAAAGAATAAAGAAATAAAAATAAATATAAATTGGAAAAATTACAAATAATACAATTATTACAAATAATATAATTAAATTGATTGTAAACTTTCCTTTTGAGCTTGAATTTGTAGACTCCACTTACAATTTTTTCTTTTTTTATCTGTTAGTTTATTTCTTTATGGTTATTTAGGCTGTGACGTATATATCACTAAGGCATTATTTTGTAATTTTTTCCAATTATATTTATATTTATTTTTATTTCTATTCTTTTGTGACCTGTTTACCATTCAGATAATAACTATAAAAAATTGGCTTGAAACAAGCCATTTGAATTTATGTTGAATTTCGGGCAGTGCTAAAATTGTTTTTTTTTTTTTTCCCATACAAATGTGTTTGCTCCCCCGCAATTTTTCTATACTTACTATATATATATATATATATATATATATATATATATATTTATTTATTTTTGTAACCTATATATTGCCTTGAACTCACCTTTCACTCCACTGTTCCTGAGGATGTCATTAGACGAAAGCGCTTGAGCACCACTTTGTGTTTCTTTTTCCCTTCGTGGTTTTATTCATCATAAATATTTTTCACGTGTCACTTTCGTGAAATAATTTTCATATATGTATATATATATATATATATATATATATACCCTTTAACTGCAAACAACACACAGTATAATTAATGTAAAGAACGACGCTTGTGTAGAAGAGCGTCCCGCACAAGATGAGGAAGGAGAACGAACAAATAAAAAATGAGCTACCTCCCGGGAATCGAACTCGGGATCATCCGATTGCCGGATGATCCCGTGTTCGATTCCTGGGAGGTGCCTCATTTTTCATTTGTTCGTCTCCCTCCTCATCTTGTGCGGAACGATCTTCTACACAAGCGTCGTTCTTTACATGTATGTATGTATACACCACACATATATATATATATATATATATATATATATATATATATATATATATATGTGTGTATATATATATATGTATATATATAATATATATATATTATATATATATATAAATATATATATACACGTGTATATATATATATATATCGGGTCCGCAAAAAAAAAAGGAGCATGACGAAAATTGCTCTCACGCCCGCATTTTTTGCCGGACCCTTAAATGTTATATATCTAGCTAAAGATAAAAGAGCCCAGAGTTGTATAAAACAAATTTCATCAAAATCGGTCATAAAATAAAGATTTTATGGCCACAAAGGTGCAATGACTAAAAAAAGTGAATTTCCGCGTAAAAATTTAATGGTTTTCTCATTTTAAATTATTTTTTTCAGATGCCTAAATAATTTTAATCAATAAAAATGATAATATGCCCTTTTCTAAAGAAGATAAAATATTAATAAAACATTATAGACTTGATAAAAATTATGGCGCAATAAAATTATTACAAGAGTAATTATTACATATTATTACAAATTATTACATATCGAACAATTTTTTTAGTCTTATAATTTCGTTTTCTTTGGAAATTGTAAAATTATATGACATGTTGTAGTAAAACTTTTATATTTTCTTTAATTTTTGACGTATAGACATGAAATTTGGTACTAACTTAGTTTATTTGTTGCTTATTTGCCTAAAATAAGTTGTCATTATGTGCAAAAATAAATGTACAGTAAACATTTTCGTCATGCTCCTTTTTTTTTTGCGGACCCTTGTAATAATTTTATTGCGCCATAATTTTTATCAAGTCTATAATGTTTTATTAATATTTTATCTTCTTTAGAAAAGGGCATATTATCATTTTTATTGATTAAAATTATTTAGGCATCTGAAAAAAATAATTTAAAATGAGAAAAACCATTAAATTTTTACGCGGAAATTCACTTTTTTTAGTCATTGCACGTTTGTGGCCATAAAATCTTTATTTTACGACCGATTTTGATGAAATTTATTTTATACAACTCTGGGCTCTTTTATCTTTAGCTAGATATAAAACATTTAAGGGTCCGGTCATAAATGCGGGCGTGAGAGCAATTTGCGTCATGCTCCTTTTTTTTTGCGGACCCGATATTATATATATATGAAAATTATTTCACGAAAGTAACACGTGAAAAATATTTATGATGAATAAAACCACGAAGGAAAGGAAACACAAAAAGGTGCTCAAGCGCTTTCGTCTAATGACATCCTCAGGAACACTGAAGTACATAAAAGGTTACGGCCTATATATAGGTTACAGAAAGAAAAAAAAAATAAATAAATAACCTACATACACACAAACATACATATATATATATATATATATATATATATCTACACACATACATACATATATATATATATATGCAATAAACGGAGAAGTAAAAATAAAAATTAAAAATTAAAGATTAGAGGATTAACAAAGAGGCATACAGATTTGTAAGGAAAAATATCGATTTTTAGCACAAGATCAAATGAATTAAAAATACAAATTTATACTGGAAATCTACCCGGGTTTTAACAATTTGCCTTTTAGAGTCAAGTTTCGATATATATAAAAATAAAATGAAGATTAAAAGTTAATAAAGTAGCGTACAAGTTTACCAAAGATTTAGCGTCCTACCCTTTTTATCTAAATTTGTTTTGAAGGAATTCAAAACAACAGGATCGAGTTGAAAAAGACCTTTGCTTATGTCGAAGTTATTTGAAAGTTGGATAATGGCAGACTCAAGAATATTTCTATTGACAATGTTGCTAGAATGAAATAAAACTGAAGCATTATTCCAATCAATACAGTGGGATAACTCTGACAAATGGACAAAAAGAGCACTGGACAACTGTCCTGTTCTAACGGAATATTGATGCTGTTTTATACGTGTGTGCAAATCAGACGGGAAAAGATTTGCACACACGTATAAAACAGCATCAATATTCCGTTAGAACAGGACAGTTGTCCAGTGCTCTTTTTGTCCATTTGTCAGAGTTATCCCACTGTATTGATTGGAATAATGCTTCAGTTTTATTTCATTCTAGCAACATTGTCAATAGAAATATTCTTGAGTCTGCCATTATCCAACTTTCAAATAACTTCAACATAAGCAAAGGTCTTTTTCAACTCGATCCTGTTGTTTTGAATTCCTTCAAAACAAATTTAGATAAAAAGGGTAGGACGCTAAATCTTTGGTAAACTTGTACGCTACTTTATTAACTTTTAATCTTCATTTTATTTTTATATATATCGAAACTTGACTCTAAAAGGCAAATTGTTAAAACCCGGGTAGATTTCCAGTATAAATTTGTATTTTTAATTCATTTGATCTTGTGCTAAAAATCGATATTTTTCCTTACAAATCTGTATGCCTCTTTGTTAATCCTCTAATCTTTAATTTTTAATTTTTATTTTACTTCTCCGTTTATTGCATATATATATATATATATATATATATAGGCCGTAACCTTTTATGTACTTCAGTGTTCCTGAGGATGTCATTAGACGAAAGCGCTTGAGCACCTTTTTGTGTTTCCTTTCCTTCGTGGTTTTATTCATCATATATATATATATATATATATACACGCACACACACATATATATATATATATATATATATATATATATATATATATATATATATATATATATATATATATATATATATATATATACATATATATTTTTTTTAATTTTTTTTTAAGTTCGGGAAAAACCGATTCGCCTCTATTTGAAAGGGCATATCTCGGCGGAAAAACAAAGAAAAAGTGAGAGGAAAGACAGAGGAAAAAGAAAGGGTGGATGGGGACAGTCGAAGTGGTAAAAGACCAAGGACTGCAGGGTCGAGCCCCATATCCTTGGGTGCATATATATATATATATATATATATATATATATATATATATATATATATATATATATATATATATTACACATATATATATATATATACATATATACACACATATAAAGACATACATATATATATATATATATATATATATATATATATATATATATATGCTGCAAAGCCACAAGGAAAAAGAAAAACGATTCCAAGGCCTTTCGTATATTCAGAGCTACATACACGAAAGGCCTTGGAATCGTTTTTCTTTTTCCTTGTGGGTTTCCAGCATTCATTCATTTCACGTCTTTAATTATGAAATTCATCCCATATATATATATATATATATATATTATACACACACACGTATATATATATATATATATATATATATATATATATATATATATATATATATATATATATATACATACGTATATATAGTATATATACAGTATATAATAAAACTATATATATATGTATATTATTATATATATATATATATATATATATATTAGGGCATTCCGAAAACACGAAGTTCGAAATCCAGCAACGCACATCTGCTAAACTGGATCCATTTGTACTAAAAAGAAACCACACAAAAAATGGTTTTGATAGTCTCATTCCTTCCACTCCCCGAAGCCCCTTGTAGGTTTGGGTCAACTTGTAGAGCGTTGAAACAGCGAGTGTATTGACACATGCACACAATCGACACGAGCACACGACTAGCACTACTCGTCCCCAAACACACAAACACACACACAACCACTTTCCGTTCATCAACCCATCCCCACTAGGTGGGCATCTGCTGCCTGCCTACAAACTGTATCAGTCTGACGTGTCGTACCACTACTAATGAGTCTTATTTGTTTCACAGATGGCAACAACACGCAAGCAAGTGAGTTTGTGGCTTCTCGGGCACCTCAGGGAGGAGGATTTCTCTTCCATGAGACAGCTTCCCACCATGGGTGAAGTTGGAAAGCGTCTGTTTTTCATCCAACGAGTCACGAAGCAAAGCCTTCCAAGAGCATGTAGTGATGTGGCCGAAGAACTCATGGAGGTGTGGACAAAAGCATCGTTGAAGACATCCCACAAGCCATACATTGTTGCCAAGCTCAAAAAGCTTCACGAGAGGTACGTGAAGTTGTCTAATCACAAGGATCGACAAACGGAAACAGCGAGCTCATGAACAACAGTTCTTGTTGGACATGGAGACCTTGTTTGATGTTGCTCACTCTGAAGCTGGATCTTCGAAGAAGACAAATAAAGAGGACTGCGACTTCCTTAAAGACCAACGGACAATGAGAAAGATGGTCATTGGCCCAGAAGACGTTGCATTTGCCAAAGCATCCAAGGCCAAGGCAATGAAGCAGGAGAACGAGGAGCAACGACGACACAAGTCTAAGGAGGAAATGAAACGAATACGGGAGCCGGAGCATGCAGAGGCAGATGCAGAATTGACTGGCAGCTCGTCCAGCTCCACCGAGTATTCGGGAGAGGAATTCACTCAGGTCAGCCACCGCCTCCGCCAATGTGGCTCTCAGCCAAAAGCCATGATGATGGATCCTCGCCGGGTTATCGATGACCCCCAGTTCGTCGCGGCCCTTGACCGGACAAATACAAGCGTGCAAAAAGCCATACACATCGTCGCTCCTGCCCTGTCAGCAGCTGGGGTGAATGTGCGAGAATTGACGCTCTCAGCGACCTCCATTCACGGTGCCAGAACCAAAACACGACACAGAATTGCCGAGGACATTAAGACCAACTTTGACTCCCAGAAGCCGTGCATTCTCCACTTCGATGGGAAGATCCTTTCCGACGAACGAGGTGGTAAGTCGGATCGCTTACCCATCGTTGTATCAGGAGACGGCTTCGAAAAGCTGCTGGCCATTCCAAAAATTGCATCAGGAACGGGAAGAGCAATGGGAGATGCCATACTCACCGTGCTGGACAATTGGCCGAAGGTGAAACCATTCATTGCAGGAATATGTTGTGACACAACGGCGGCAAATACAGGTCTCCACACAGGAGCATGTGTCACAATTGAAGAAGGCTTGCAGCGTCCACTCGTCTTCTTCGCTTGCCGCCACCACACTCACGAGTTGGTGGTCACTGCAGTCTTCGACAAGTTCTTTTCTTCCTCTGGCCCGAACATTCCTTTGTTTGCTCGCTTCAGGGATTACTGGAGCTTCATTGACCAGGGCAGCTACCATCCCTTTGAAGATGCCCCGCAAGACCCTGACCCCTTGCAGACTTTTGTCTCTGATAACCGGAACAGTGTTGTTGAATTCATCAGTGCCAGACTTAGTCAGAAGCAGGACCGGGATGATTACCAAGAATACATGGAGCTGGCGCTTCTCTTCTTGGGGGCAACCGTCCCTCCAAGGAAGCAGAAGAAGAGTCTCTTCCGCTATCCCGGAGCATTCCACCGAGCTAGGTGGATGGCAATAGGAATTTATTCCCTCAAGATCTTCTTGTTTCGGAGGCAGTTTTCCCTAACGCCGTCGGAAGAGAAGGCGCTGCGCCGCATCAACGTATTCTCCACTACGATTTACCTTCGAGCGTGGTTTGAGGCACCCAGTGGCGTCGATGCTCCTCGAAACGACATCGAGCTCCTCCGACAGCTTGAAGGATACAAGACCAAAGACGAGGCAGTTGCAACCATTGCGATAGCCAAGGCTCAGAACCACCTCTGGTACCTCAGTGAAGACCTTGTCGGTCTCGCCTTTTTCTCGGATAAGGTAGACAATTTGGAAAAGAAGCATATGCTTAAAAATCTCCATGAGGTCCCTGCGCGCAAGAAGGGGCTAAGAAAATTCGAGTCAAAGTGCATGAAATCGCCGTATCTGCTCACTCTCCCAGACTTCGTGACTAAACGGACTGCTAACTTCTTCAAATGCATGGGACTCAAAGTTCCCCACTACCTGGAGGACCTGGTGGCGATGAAGGAGAGTTAGGGCCATTCGGGTCGTCAATGACTGCGCTGAGTGAGCGGTGAAGCTCGCAACTGACTTCAACAGCTCGATCACCCAGCGTGAAGACGAGAAAGAATTGGCATTCCAAGTGATCGAGCATCATCGGAAGACCATGCCCAGTGCAAAGAAGTCCCATTACATATGATCCCTATGGATATGTTGGTAAATTTTTCATTGTTTTCTTAATGTGTTGAAAAGACTAAGGTTTCTGTTAATTGTTTTGGATGTAAAGTTACGGAAGTACATTTTTTGTTCAGCTGATTCCATAATCTCCCCAATAAGACTTGAAGGAGGCTCTTGGGGGACCAGTACATATTACTCAAATTGAATAAAATTTTGTTTGTGTTGTTCAGTTAATAAATGGACTTGATTAAACATGTGTGTGGTATTGAATTCCAAACTTTGTACATCACCCCTATAGCCGCAGAATGCCCTAATATACAGGGTGGGCGGAAAGTAGCTCCCTATTTTGGATTGGTAAAAAAATACGTATATTATCTATTTATTTCAGAAGAAATAATCTGAAAAGGTAGGCATACATGGTAGGTTTTCTATAAAATTCAATGTGGGCTCCAACTCTTTCCACCAGCTTCTGGAGCCGCCCAGGAATGGCGTCCACTGATTTTAGCAGGAACTCCGGCGGGATGGAGGACATGACTTCCCGAATTCGGTCCTCCAGTTCTTCCAATGTCCTCGGTTTGGTGCGGTAGACTTCTTCCTTTACCCACCCCCAAAGAAAGAAGTCGCACGGTGTCAAGTCGGGGCTCCTGGCTGGCCATTGATGTGGACCACGACGACCCATCCAACGCCCAGGGAAGTGGGCATCCAGCCACTCACGGACAACAAGAGCGAAGTGCGGAGGGGCGCCATCTTGCATAAATATCAGATCGTCGATGTTCTCCCATGTGCTGACAACAGGCCAGACCTCGTTTCGCAACATAGCAAGGTACCGCTCAGCATTCATGGTGTTGCGCAGAAGGAACGGGCCCACAACCTGATCTGAGGTCATACCACACCACACCGTTACACTGAACCGATTCTGCCGTTTTTCAGCGGTAACCGTGCGACTTCTTTCTTTAGGGGTGGGTAAAGGAAGAAGTCTACCGCACCAAACCGAGGACATTGGAAGAACTGGAGGACCGAATTCGGGAAGTCATGTCCTCCATCCCGCCGGAGTTCCTGCTAAAGTCAGTGGACGCCATTCCTGGGCGGCTCCAGAAGCTGGTGGAAAGAGTTGGAGCCCACATTGAATTTTAGAGAAAACCTACCATGTATGCCTACCTTTTCATATTATTTCTTCTGAAATAAATGGATAATATACGTATTTTTTTACCAATCCAAAATAGGGAGCTACTTTCCGCCCACCCTGTATATATATATATATATATATATATATATATATATATATATATATATATATATATACATATATATATATAATGTTATAATTTTATAATGTTTCAGACCAACAAAGACCATAGGATCCACTCATGGCTGGTCTACCTAATTGTGTTCGTAATTGTTTATTGTGCATGTCCTCCTTGGCGGCGGAGGGGACCTACAATTTTACGTGGGTTCCGAACCACAAAGAACATAAGAACATAAGAAATTTTTATTGGCAACAACCAATTTTACAAAACTAAATAATTATCATTTTAAAACTAATTCATTATCAATTTAAATCTAAAGATAGAATCTCTGGATCCAGAGGTTCAAGTCATAATAGACTACTGTCCACAAATATGTTACACTCTATATCTATTTATAACCGACATGCAAATATATCAGATCCAAAGAATCTAGTCAGTTTCATTACGGTATCCATCAGTACCAGTACCTTGCCAACCAAAAATAAGTCACGATCCATATCAATTGCGGACCAAGTCACAATTTACAACTATGTACATTACAATATATATATTTAGGAGGAAAACTGTAGGTGTGGCTGTAAAGACTGTAGAGTAATGTAGAAATGTGTGTGCACCCATTTTGGGTCTCCCATTTAAAGGTGTTTGTTTGGTAAGTGAAGATCATGAGTTTTTCAATACTTCACAGTACTATGGGGGGCACCGCTCGGCAGAGGAATCTCTTTAAATGGGGTGTGTAAGGACGGAGAGTATCCATAACCCAAGATGCTGCCTCCCTATATCCCACAACACTTGTAAAACTGTTTTCTTAAATTTGTTCTACATCTTGGCTTAAATAATTTCATACTATGACTTCTAGTCTGGTTATACTATGCTATGCGTAAAAAAGTTTTTGGCAACTGCTGTCTCGAACCTTCTACTTGTCAATTTACACCCGTTATTTCTAATCCTATTATATTGAGATATTTCGAAAAAGCTATTCTCTCTACGTTATCGAACCCATTCATAATTTTGGAAACCTGGATTAGATCACCCCTCAGCCTCCTAGTCTCGAGTGTAGTCAATTTTAAGTCTTTAAGCCTATCCTCGTACGACTTTGACCTAAGGGACGGAATCATCTTAGTTGCTCGTCTTTGAACTCTTTCGATTTTGTCTATATCTTTGCGCATATGCGGATTCCAAATTGGATCGCGTACTCCAAATGGGGTCTAACTAATGATTTATAAAGAGGAACTATAATATCGGGCGATTTGTACTCAAAATTCCGAGCTATCACTTTGTTCGCTTTATTGACCGCTGCTGTACTTTGTTTCGCTACTTTTAAATCACCATTGACTATAACTCCTCAATCTTTTTCCTGCTCTACGCTTGTTAACTCCTTCCCTAACGTACTATACGCAAAACTACCGTTACGCGAACCTATATGTAAAATTTTGCACTTATCGACGTTAAATCTCATTTGCCATGTGACTGACCAATGAACGATTTTATTCAGATCATTTTGGATTTTACCTCTATCTTCGTCATTAATTGCCCTACCACCCAGCTTCGTGTCATCCGCAAACTTTGAAACTCTTCTGACTAGGCCGACATCTAAATCGTTAATATATATAAGAAAAAGCAAGGGCCCAATACAGAACCCTGAGGAACGCCACTCGCTACATTAGCCAAACACGACTCCGCTCCATCAACGACCACCCTCTGCTTCCTACCTCGCAACCACTCTTCTATCCAATTTATTACTACACCCCTGATTCCATGAGCCTTAGTTTTCTCAATGAGTCTTTTGTGCGGTACGGTGTCAAATGCTTTTTGAAAATCTAAGTACACTACATCAAACGCCCGATGACTATCGTAAACGTTAACCACGTTTTGAAAAAATTCTGAAAGATTAGTTAAGCAAGATTTGTTTCGCCTAAAACCGTGCTGCGTATTTCTAAGTTATGCAATTCTAAATGTTCGACTATACGATCCCTAATTATTGATTCCAGTAGCTTACCTACAACAGACGTTAAACTGATTGGCCTATAATTTCCCGCCACACCTTTATCGCCTTCCTTAAAGATAGGTGTTACGTTTGCTAACTTGAAATTATCTGGTACGCACCCATCAGAAATAGACGCATTAAAAATCTTTGTTAGCGGCACAACAATGCTATCTTTTAATTCTTTTAGTTGTATGGGATGTATGAAATCCGGCCCCGGTGATTTACGCATTTTCATTTTATCAATATAGCGCATTACCTCTCCTTCACTAACCACAATATTATCCAAGATATTACCATTAACAAAAGGTATTATGTCTATGACCGTAGGGATATTCGTTACATCTTCTATAGTAAAAACTGACATAAAAAATTCATTTAGCAAGGTAGCCATTTCCTTGTTTTCAGAAACTAGATCTCCGTTAACATTTTTCAACGGCCCCAACACACTTTTTTATTAGATTTCTATTGTTGACGTATTGAAAGAATCGCTTGTTTTTTTTTTTACCGTCACGAGCTATGGAGATTTCAAATCCGCGCTTGGACTTTTTTATTACACTTTTCGTTTCACGTCTTAGAGATATGTAGTCTTTTCGTAACCACAAATTGTCTTTATCGCACTTATGTAGCCTATAAGCCCTATCTCTACTCTTTATAATGTCTCCTACTCTAGAAGTAAACCTCAAGGGCTTGTTATTTACTTTCGCACGCTTAATTTTGTACGGTACACATTCCTCATTTATAGTCCTAAATACTGTTTCAAACGATTCCCACATTAGTTTTGCGTTGGAGATCCCCATTACGTTTTCCCAATTGACGTGTGACAATTTATTTCGAGATTTACAAAAGTCTGCGTGCTGGAAGTTAGGAATCTTGGTCGAGATTGTTCTGAGCCATGCGTCTAGTCTTCTTTTGAAGATTTCCACTGCAACTCCCTTCTTCTTTGGGTAACTGATTAAACAGTTTTGGTCCTCTCACTACAAAACTATTTTCTTTCAGGGTTAAGGATGTTCCCTGTCTCGCCTTCAATTTGGGAATACGACACAGTCTACCGCTTCTACATACTTTCCACCGTTGTTTGGGTAGTTATGGGATTCAGAGTAAGATTAGGGACTAGTTTCTCCAATATTTTCTTAGTGTAAATAATGGTGCATCTCTCTCTTCTCCTTTCCAGTGAAAATAGGTCTAGTTCGCGTAACCTTTCCCAGTAATTTAGTTCTTTGCACCCATTGATCTTGGCTGTGAAGCTTCTTTGGATCCCCTCCAGCTGTCTAATGTCTTCTTTTTTATATGGGGATGTTAGGACCGAGCAGTATTCCAATTTGGGTATTATCAGGGTTTTCAGTAGAGAATCATTACATTCCTATCCCTTCGTTTAAAGGTTCTCAATATCTGACCCGTTATTCTCTTTGCTCTGTTTACTGCTATCTTATTTTGTGTTTCAAATTTCGCATCATCTCTCATTACAACCCCTAAATCTTTTGCTCTGGAATTTCCCTGAATTTCCTGTCCATTTGGGGTATAATATTCCATGGATTTTAGGTCTTCTTTTTCCGTACCGTAATAGCTGAAATTTCTCGGTGTTAAACTTCATATTGTTGTCTTCCTTCCACTTGTAGATTTTGTTTATGTCGGTTTGTAGAGATCCTATTCTGGGTTTCTTATTTTTCTACTGATCTTTGTGTCATCCGCAAAGGATGTTACTGTGCTGTCTCTGGTAACGTCCTCATCTATGTCAGTTAGCATGATTATGAAGAGTAGTGGAGCTAATACTGTTCCTTGTGCTACTGATATGAGGACCTCTGATTCTGATGAAGATAGTCCTTGTATTGTAACGACTTGCCGCCGCTCACTAAGGAAATTATATATCCATTTCCCTACTTTTCCTGTTCCCATATATTTCAGTTTATGTATTATGATTCCGTGGTCACACTTGTCGAACGCTTTAGCAAAGTCTGTGTATAGTGCATCATAGTTTTCATTACTTTCAAGTGAATCAATAATGTTGTTGTAGTGTTCCATTAGTTGTGATAGGCATGATCTGCCTGACCGAAACCCGTGTTGGTTATCACTGAATTTTTTCTGAGTTTCCAAAAAGTCATAGATTTTCTGTCTAACTATTCTTTCAAATATTTCAGTGAGATGAGATGTAAGCGATACTGGCCTATAGTTTTTGGCCTCGGATCGATCTCCTTTATATATTGGGACTATGTTCGCGCTCTTCAAGATGCCCGGTATTTCTCCCGTGTCTAATGTTTCGTCTCCATATCCAATATAGGGGCTCAGCGATTACATTCTTGCAGTTTTTGATCAGTGTGGCATTCCATTTATCCGGTCCTGCCGCTAAGTGTGTTTTTAGTTTCCCTATGGCTTGTGTAATATCATCCGTCGTAAAGTCGAAATCCGTTATACTTTCCCCTTGTGGTTCTTCTTCAGAGAACGCGTTTCTATCGCATATCAATTTGTCAGTTTTTGGGATACTGAAAGATGATTCATACTGAGCTCTTAATATTTCAGATACTTCTGTTAGATCGTCAGATAAATCACTGTTCTCATTGTTTAAAGGTCGATAGTCGCATGGTTTTTCGACTTTCTTTTTTACGAAATTATAGAAGTTCTTTGAGTCAGCCTTTATCGCTTCTATAGCGTCATCTTCTTTTTCTGTATGCTTCTCGATTAGTTCCTGTATGACGACATCGATACTTTGTAGTTATCATTTAATATTTTTCTGATGTTATCTTTGCAATTACTTAATTTTGCAGTCACTCTTTTTCTCTTTCGAAACAATGCCCTCTTTTGTCTTTTGAACCTGCTTCTCTTTCCTTTTTGTTGTATCTTTGGGACATGTTTTTCCACAATTTCTAACGTCTTTCCTCTAACGTCATTAGCATCTCCTCCGTTGTCTTGGCCTCGAAAATGGTTTTCCAATCAGTTACTTCCATGCTGGATGTCACATCTTCCCAGTTTATAACTTTGGAGTGAAAATTAAAAATTTCGAATTTGCTTCTTTCTGTTGTGCGTGTTCTTTCCTTTCCTGTTGCCTTTATATTAGTTGTTATTTCAATGATGTTGTGCTCTGATATCATAGTTGGGGATATTTCTACATTATCAATTAGATTACTGTTGTTTGTGAATATCAAATCTAGGCAGTTGTTTTTTCTCGTGTTTTCTGTTATTTCTTGCGTTAACATAAATTCATCAGCTAAAGCTAGTAGCATTTTTACCTGCTCCTGGTCTTCTCGTGTGCCCCCCTTGTCCTGGTGTATACATGTATTTTTTCCTATCCTTTTATATTTCATGAATGAGAAATTAAAATCACCACAGAGAAAAATATTTGGGGTTGGAGAGTGTAGATCTTTTACTGTTTCTTACCTCTGTAATGGAATCTGAAAATTTTGAGGTTGGCGTGTTTGGGGGTCTGTACATTACAATTAGTACTACATTTAATTTTTCAATTTTTGCTGCTACACATTCTACGTAGTTGTTTGAGGTACTTATAGCCATTTCTGCTATGTGCCTTTCGCGTTTGTAAATAGCACATCTTCCTTTATGTCTCACTGTTCTGTCGGCTCGGAGGATGTTATAGTTGTCAATTTTATTTTTTTTATCAATACAGGACTCACAATTTTCACATTTCGCCTGGCAGTCCTTTAGATGAGTTTCCGTGAGACATGCAAAGTCTGCTCCGGCTTCTTGCATGAGTCCTTTCAGGTATACAACTTTTTTCGTGGAATGGTTTGATTTAAGGCCCTGTATGTTGGCTAGGATTATTTTTATTTTTTCTCTTTCTTTTTCGCGTACAGGTGGTTCCGATTTGTTTTCCAATGGGGGTGCCGGTTTCGTTGCCTTGTGGTCCTCCGAGAATTTACCTCTTTTTATCTTTGTCGGTACCTGTTGTCCCGATATCGCATGAAGTGCCTTTGTTCGTACCTTCTGTCTGGCTCTCGGGTTTCTATATTCATATTTGTCAGCTGGTTTTGTAATTGCTGGAGAGTATTTAGCAGCTGAAATGTGTTGGCTGCGTCTAAAAAATTGCCACTCTTCTTTGATGTTCGTTTTTTCTGTTCACTCGTTGCGTTCCTTTGAGAGTGGTGGTATCGGCATTTTTTTTCGTATTTGCAACTCCCATATCTTTCATGAGTGTTGCAGACCGTAAGATGGTGGAACATGCGTTTCTTATCAAACTTGCAGTATCCACTTGTGTAATGCATTTTGCATAATGTGGGATGTGCATATATGCATTGCCCATCCCGATATCTGCAGTTTTCTTTGACGTAGTATTTGCATACGATATTTTCTACGCTTCTGCTTTCTTTCTTATTATTTTCCAAGTTCTTAGTTTTGGCATTATCATTATTTTTCTTTGGCTGTTTATTTTCTACGTTTTTAGTTATTATCTTTTTATCATTTCGCTCGTTGGACCATTTGTCTACTTTGCAACTTTTACTTATTTCTTTCCTTTTATCTGTCTTCCTTCCGTATTACATTGTTTATATCGTTATTTGTTATTAAATTTTTGTTCATTATTATGCTGTTATTCGTTATTTCGTCTTCTCTCTCATCCACCCTGTTTTTCGTTGGAACCATTCCGGACCCATGTGTCCCCATTATTTCATTCTTCTTTGTAACTTTCGAGTCTGCTATCTCCATTTCTTTAAAGACCGCGAAAAAATTTACGGTCTGTGTACATGCGCCACATAGAAATTTGATCCCCACGACGTGTTTCGCGTTCGAGGGAAGAGTTATTTCCCTATCATTCCAATTCATGCAGTTAAAGTCGTTTAATCGTTGGCAGAAATCTCATCTAATCGCTAGGTTTTTCGTTGTTACTAAATTGCACAAATTACAGATTAAGTGAGAATTTGGACCCATATCCATGCTATTCCTTAATTAGCGTAAGAAGAAATACCCACACAAATTCTTTATTTATTTATTTTTATTTTTATTCCTGTTTCTTTCCTTTCGATGGTCGAGGGTTTTTCGAGGGTTTTCTGACCTTTACGTTTTATGACCTTTTTCCTGCTTTGTTTCAAATTTCTCGAATGCCAACAGTATTTCGTTTTGAATATATACGTTAAAATTGGTGATAAATTATGTAAACTGTATTGCACTTTCTTAATTTTAATGAATTTCACTTTATAACATATGCACGGATTCACTGATACTTTATACACTTTCGGGGTGCAAACAGAATAAACCGCCGAGTAGATTATTCCCTTCTAATTTGGGTGTTAAATAGAGAGAGCAAAACAACACGTTCATTCACCACAGGGTACAAGCAACAACATATATATATATATATATATGTAAAGAACGACGCTTGTGTAGAAGAACGTTCCGCACAAGATGAGGAGGGAGAACGAACAAATGAAAAAATGAGGTAACCACCCGGGAATCGAACCCTGGATCTTCCGATTGCCGGTCAGATATGCTATCCACTACACCATGGGCCTTGATTAATCAGAAGTCGTAATTCTCCTACATATGAGCAGAAACCAATGCCCTGAGGGGCACCTTCGCATGCCGTTCAAATATATATACATTTTAACTGCAAACAACACACAGTATAATTAATGTAAAGAACGACGCTTGTGTAGAAGAACGGTCCGCACAAGATGAGGAGGGAGAACGAACAAATGAAAAATGAGGTAACCACCCGGGAATCGAACCCTGGATCTTCCGATTGCCGGTCAGATGTGCTATCCAGTACAATGACTACACCATGGGCCTCGATTAATCAGAAGTCGTAATTCTCCTACATACGAGCGGAACGTTCTTCTACACAAGCGTCGTTCTTTACATTAATTATACTGTGTGTTGTTTGCAGCTAAAATGTATTTGTATATATATATATATATATATATAATATATATATATATATATATATATATATACTGTATATATATAAATGTCACAGAGCTAATGTCACAGTTATTTTCACAGATTTATTTTCACTATTATAGTTAGTATAGAATAATTTTATTTTATGTATCAAACATAATATTACTGTACCTTCGGGTACATTCGAGTGAAATGTGTTTACATTTCGTAATTTTGTTTACAATTTTTTTCGAAGTATTGAATAGAATTGACTTGCAAATTAAGAAAGAGAAAGTTTATAGAGTTTACAGAGTTATAGAGCTACTTGAAGCAGTTTCAAGTTCAAGTTTCAGTTTTCAGTTTCAGTTGGTTGCATCCAAGAGGGACAACCAAACCCCAGAGATTTATTGAGATACTTGAAATAGTTTCGAGTCAGTTTTAGTTGCAAATCCGTTGCAAATCAGTTCCAAGTCAGTTTTAGTTGCAAATAAGTTGCAAATCAGTTTTCAGGCAGTTTCAGTTGGTTGTATCCAAGAGGGACAACCAAACCCCAGAGATTAATAGTTTCCACTTGATAGCAGTTCAAGAGCAAGTCAGTTTCAGTTTCAGTAGACTCCACTGATAGCATTTCAATGCAGTCCAGTTCAGTTAGTTTCAGTTAGTTGGTTGCTTCCAAGAGGGACAACCAAATCCAGAGAATAATAGACTCCACTTGATAGAGTTCAAGTGCAGTCAATTTCAGTTAGTTCAGTTTCAAGATACTTGAAGAGAGTTCAAGTCAGACAGTTTCAGTTTCAAGATACTTGATAGAGTTCAAGTCAGAAGTTTCAGTTTCAAGTTGCAAGTCAGATTCAAGTTGCAAGTCAGATTCAAGGTGCTAGTCAGATTCAAGTTGCTAGTCATCTCCAAGTTGCTAGTCAGTTCCAAGTTGCTAGTCAGTTCCAAGTTGCTAGTCAGTTTCAAGTTAGTCAGTTTCAAGTTAGTCAGTTTCAAGTTAATCAGTTTCAAGTAATTTCGAAGTTTCACTCAGGTTTGAAGTCAGTTTCAGTCAGGTTTAAAGTCAGTTTCAGTCAGGCTTAAAGTCAGTTTCAGTCAGGTTTGAAGTCAGTTTCAGTCAGTTTTTAGATCAGTTTCAGTCAGTTTTGAAGTCAGTTTCAGTCAGTTTTGAAGTCAGTTTGTTTCATTTGAAGTCAGTCAGTTTGAAGTCAGTCAGTTTGAAGTCAGTCAGATTAAAGTGCAGTCAGATTAAAGTGCAGTCAGTTTTAAGTGCAGTCAGTTTTGAGTGCAGTCAGTTTTGAGTGCAGTGACCACCAGTTTTCTGATCTTTAAAAGTTGCTATCATACAAAAGAAGTAAAATGAACCATGTTTCACAAATATCTGATGTCATTAACTCCCCTGTACATGCCCTCTGAAGTTTTGCTGATATTAACAATGAAAATTATTAGCCACTTTATCTGGTTTTGTTAAAAAAATACTATTAAATTGCTATGACATCAATATTCACATCATAAATTTAGTTAACTGAATTGTTTGTTGATGCTAAATAACAATATTAGCCACAAAAATTGATTATTTGCCATTGATTATTATTTTATGATTATTATTTACATATAATCATAATATTATATTATTACATTATATATATGATATATTACATAATATATATATAATATATATATATATATATATATATATATATATATATACAAACTCAGAATGGTCCCCTGAGAAACTTATATGTTAAACACAGACCCTAGATCCATGTCCCAAAGCTGGATCCTGTCTGCTTTGCAGATAGCTGGTGAGGGAAGCTATATTTATGGGACCTCTTTGCGAGAGACCCGTTGCTCACGTCGGGCTTGCATCATGAAAAAGAAAAACTATGGTATTTGTCATTTACCATTACTTATTCGGACTACAGTGGATTTAATTTTCCCAGAAGAGTTCCTTGTTCCATGCACGGTCTGTGTTTAACATATAAGTTTCTCAGGGGACCATTCTGAGTTTGTGTATATTAAACGGACGTGTTATGTGCCTTGAAAAGTGGACGCTCAATGTCCCAGTTGAGGTTTAAGTTTTGTTTTTTTGGCTAAAAATACAATAGTTACCCCTTTTTCTTTGATGTATTCAATCCGACGTGAATGCAACGAGTCTTTTGCTTATATTGAGGTTCTAAATGTAGCAGGGCTAGGCTGCTTTAAACCCTAGATCCATGTCCCAAAGCTGGTAAGCAAGCACACTTCTACACGCTTCTTCATATATATATATATATATATATATATATATATACTATAGGTCGTATGGGTCAAATGCAGGTCGATTCTGAACGGTTGATGAAGCCCGACGAAAGTTATATATATATATATATATATATATATATATATATATATATAACTTTCGTCGGGCTTCATCAACCGTTCAGAATCGACCTGCATTTGACCCATACGACCTATAGTCTATATATATATATATATATTATATATATATATATATATATATATATATATATATATACACATTTCAACTGCAAACAACACACAGTATAATTAACGTAAAAAACGACGCTTGTATAGAAGAACATACCGCGCAAGATGAGGAGGGAATTGTATGTAGGAGAATTACGACTTCTGATCGAGTGAGGCCCATGGTGTAGTGGTTATCATATCTGACCGGCAATCGGAAGATCCCGGGTTCGATTCCCGGGTGGTTACCTCATTTTTTCATTTGTTCGTTCTTCCTCCTCATCTTGCGCGGAATGTTCTTCTATACAAGCGTCGTTCTTTACGTTAATTATACTGTGTTGTTTGCAGTTGAAATGTATATATGTGCGGCATGCGAGAGGTGCCCCCTCGGGGCATTGGTTTCTGCGCGTATGTAGGAGAATTACGACTTCTGATCGAGTGAGGCCTATGGTGTAGTGGTTATCATATCTGACCGGCAATCGGAAGATCCCGGGTTCGATTTCCGGGTGGTTACCTCATTTTCTCATTTGTTCGTTCTCCCTCCTCATCTTGCGCGGAATGTTCTTCTATACAAGCGTCGTTCTTTACGTTAATATATATATATATATATATATATATATATATATATATATATATATGTATCTATAACTATATATCTCTATATATATATATATATATATATATATATATATATATTATATATATATATAACTATTATATATTATATAAATGATGATTAAATTTGTTATTGTGCGTGTTGGTTCGTAATTAATTCTTTAAATTATTTAATTACGAACTAATTGTCATTTTTAATTGCGAGAATTTGTTTGATACCGATATAATTTATTCAAGATAAAAATTATTTGCAATTTTTCATAAATATAAAATAAGTATTGTTACTTTTCCGTTACAAAAACGATTCATCTACAGGGTGGCCCATAAGTTCCAATCGGTTATAATGAAAGCGAACGTACAAAAAAAATTCAGACGAAGTAAAAAGTGTATAGTTAGTTTAAAGAAATATTTATTGGCTAACCAGAGTGCGAAATATAATAACCATCTCGACAAATCGATTTTCGCTTTAATGATAACCGATTGAGAGACTTATGGGCCACCCTGCACAGTTATAACAGCGTTATAGCTTTATATCTTTGTACACAAAGCTTTATTTTCTTCGTTACTCTGAGGAATGGAGAAAAGCGAAGCTTATTTCGTAATTTTTATACTATAAACTAAATAAATATCTTAGACTATTTTGAATGCCTCCATTTTGTTCCATCGATTGAAAAAAAAAAGACCCTCATGAGTCTACCTTTCGCAAAAACTACGTCACAGAATCGATTTTAAGAAGACAGGTGACTGGCAACCCTTTTTCCAATACCAGGTAAAAGATAAACAACACCTGGGTTAAGGTTTTATTCATATTTATTATTTATTCACATTATATAACTGAAATAAACCTATACAGTATTTTATACAAACATAGAACATATATATGTACAGGGTGTACATAAAGTTAGGATCTATTTTTGTGAAGCACTTGGAAATTATATGGAATTCAATCATAAAATGATAAAGTGGTAACATTTATTAAATAATTAAGAGTAGGATTCGACGTGACGCCCATCAGTATCCCTGCACAGCTCAAATCGTTCCGCAGCATTTCTAAACACATTCTGGAGCATTTGCGGGGTTATGTTATCTGCAGCAGTTCGTATACGTGTACGTAAGTTTTCAAGACTCGTAATCTTCGTCTGATAGACGTGCGATTTGATAAAGCCCCATGCAAAGAAATCTAAAGGGGTTAAATCTGGTGATCTCGCTGGCCAAGGTCTGTTGCTTCCGCGTCCGATCGAACGATTTGGAAAACGTCCATTTAGATAATCCTGAACAATTTTGGCGGCATAGTGACAAGGAGCACCATCATGTTGATAGACGACGGTACTAACAATCCTATCCCCAATCAGCTGAGGTTCAAGGAATTGCTGCAACATGTCCAGATAAATAAGCCCCGTAACTGTAGCTTCAGCAAAGAAAAAAGGACCATAAACCTTAGATTTTGTTAAACCCATCCAGACATTAACTTTAGGTGTCTCTTTCCCCATTTTGGACGAAATCACTCGGTCTTTCATCTGCCCAAATTCGACAGTTATGGCAATTTACTTTTCCACACGAATGGAAAGTGGCTTCATCACTAAAGAGAATGTTGTCCATTAAATTATCACTCCAGATTTGTTCTACGAGATCAGCACACACAGCACTTCGTCGAGGGAAACCTTCCTCATGTAAATCATGTAAAACCTGCAAATGATAGCTTTTCTTCTGCAAATTAACTTTCAGAATTTTGTGCACAGATGACGTTGGGAGGCCGAGTCTGTGTGATGCAGCACGAACGGACGTACGTGGCTCCTCAGTGATAATTCCGCGGACTGCATTCATGGTAAGATCTGACATACACGGTCGTTCTGATCTTGCTTCATCATTTACAGATTCCGTTCGTTTAAATTTGTTCACCAATTTTCGTATTGTCTTGTCTATTGGCCCCGGCTTATGAAATCTCCTTCTAAACTTCTCTCTGATGTCATTGTATTTCTTTCCCTCGATTCGCCAAATTACTATTGCCACACGCTCTTCTTTATTCATTCTAAGGGCTTCTGAAAAGAAAAAATAGAAAAAAATAATTATTTCACAAAAATAGATCCTGACTTTATGTACACCCTGTGTATATATATATATATATATATATATATATATATATATATATATATAAATAAATATACACACAGTATAAGTATATAATGTATACATACTGTATATAGTACAGGGTGTCCATAAATGTTTACCCTGAAAACAGTATGCTCTCATGTTTTAATGACGAATCTTACAGCCGTTTTCTTTTTACATGTGATCTCGTACACACATAAAGTTTCTGTGCTGGTGTGTTTCGTCTCCCGCATTCGTCGCTAGGAGCGCTGTAGTAGCTGTTCAGTTAAGATGGCGTCTATGACAGAGAAGTAGGCTGACCATACGTACCGTTTTGAACGGGACAGTACCGTTTTGTATGGGTTTTTGTATGGGTTCTGTCACTGAAGAATAATTGTAAGCTCAAGATGTTTATGTACTTACTTTTTCATGAATACAGAATATTACATAACCCCCGTCCCTTTTTTGCCATCCCAATGTCCCGTTTTTGTCTCAAGGAAATATGGTCAGCCTACAGAGAAGGCACATTGTGTTGTGTGGCTTGCAGAAACAAAATCTCCTGTCAGTGTTCAGCGAAGGTTCAGAACAAAGTATGGAAAGAATCCACCTGAAGTGAAGTTAATTAAGTCGTGGATGAAAAAATTCTTGGAAACTGGAAACGTGGGAAAGGGAAAGAGCAGTGGTAGACCATCAGTTTCCGATGGGACGGTGGAAAACATTCAAACTGCTTTCACACGGTCACCAAGGAAATCGGTGAGACAAGCTTCATACCAACTAGAGATACCGAAGTCTACGGTGCACAAGGTGTTACACAAACGTTTGAAGTTACACGCCTACAAGGTACAAATTGTTCAAGAACTGCAGCCTGATGACCGTCCAAAACGTGAACAATTCGCTATTGACATTTTGAACAGCATTGACGATGATAATGACTTCTTGTTACGTGTCTGCTTTTCAGACGAGGCTACGTTTCATCTTAGTGGTAGAGTCAACAGACACAATGTGCGTATTTGGGGATCGGAAAACCCACGTGCCGTAAGGGAGCATATTCAGGGCAGTCAATTGGTCCTTTTTTCTTCGCTGAGAACACTGTTTCCGCAACTGTGTACCTGGATATGCTCACCAATTACGCCATCCCCCAGCTGCAGGACAGGCAACCAACTGTCATCTTCCAACAAGATGGGGCACCCCCTCATTGGGCGCATGTTGTTCGTGAAACTCTCGACGCAACATTTCCAAATCGATGGATTGGCAGGGACGGGCCAATCCCATGGCCCAAGATCACCAGCCATTACCCCGCTGGATTTCTTTCTCTGGGGTCATGTTAAAGATTTGGTTTATGCAACAGTTGTTCCAGATATCAGGACATTGCGAGAACGCATTACGGATGCAATTGCAACAGTTAACCCACAAATGTTGGAAAATGTGTGGCGTGAGTGTGAATACCGTTTAGACATTTTACGTGCCACTAGGGGTGCACATGTGGAAGCTTATTAAGTTCATTAACTATGTATCAAAATTTTGTATGTTTATCTACTTATGATTAAAACTGTGTTTGAATACGAGTGTTTATTTAAAAGTTATAGCATGCTTTAATCAGGGTAATCTTTTATGGACACCCTATATATACGTATATAATAATAATAACTGTGTATATATATATATATGTATATATATATATATATATATATATATATATATATATATACATATATATATATATATATACACACAGTTATTATTATTATTATATACGTATATGCTATATACAGTATATGTATACAGTATATACTTACACTGTATATTTATTTATTTTGTTTTTAATATAGGTAATGCTGTAATTCAGGTATACACCTCTGGCTCGTATTTATATTTTGCATACAGTAATTAAAACCACCTGGTTTGTCGTCATATATATATATATATATATATATATATATATATATATATACATGTACAGTGCACACATACATATCTATATAAAACCTTGGGTTTTCTTCCGCCCAAAGTTTCTCATTCGGAACGACGAAAGCAAAGCTTTTCACTCACCTTAGACCTACAGTTTAAAGTGGAATCCGAACCACGCACCATCACGGGCGGTCAGAAATTACAAAGTCCTCACCCGGACTCGATCTCATGACCTCCCGTTCAGCAGCCTTAACCACTAGGCTACCCACGGTACTTATTCATCTACCAACCAATTTTATTTTTATTTTTTGGGAGGATGAACAGCTGGGTTTTGCTGCACACCACCCGTCGTACCGGGTCTCGATCCAGGGCCGATGGATTCGTAGTCAGCGATGCTGACCACTACACCACTGCGGCGCATTTATGTATATACACGAGAAGTGCATATATATACATACACACAAAACATAAACACACACACACACACACACACACACACATATATATATATATATATATATATATATATATATATATATATATATATATATATGAGTGAGTAACCGTTTGCACCCCATCAAACGCTTCGAAAGGAAAATGAGGAAAATATTCTTTGCTTTTCAAAGAAACACGAACTATTTCACCCAAACTAACCATGACTCATCGATTAATGATTCCATTAAGTTTTGTTTTTATTATGAAGATCTTGGGAAACAGAGCATTGTGAGTGTGTGTGTGTGTGTGTGTGTATATATATATATATATATATATATATATATGATGCAAACCCACAAGGAAAAAGAAAAATGATTCCAAGTCCTTTCGTGTATTCAGAAGTACACCTCGTCAGGGAATTAACTGAGGTGTACTTCTGAATACACGAAAGGCCTTGGAATCATTTTTATTTTTCCTTGTGGGTTTGCATATATATATATATATATATATATATATATACACACACACACACACACACACACTCACAATGCTCTGTTTCCCAAGATCTTCATAATAAAAACAAAACTTAATGGAATCATTAATCGATGAGTCATGGTTAGTTTGGGTGAAATAGGGGGCCTCGCTCAAGCCGTTTTGCGCTTTCTGTTCAAGTGATATTAATGATTTAGAACTCTATGAAGAACTTAAAGTACTTTGCAGGTTTATACCTGAGAAAACAGATCTCGGAAATGCCCTTGTTTATATAGTGCAAAAACAATTAAGTGAGATTTATCCTAATGTTTATGTTGCACTTCGAATAGCATTAACCATCCCAGTTACTGTTGCTTCGGCTGAAAGAAGTTTCTCGCGTCTCAAACTTATTAAAACATATTTGCGTTCCACCATGTCTCAAGCGAGATTGCAATCATTAGCTATGTTATCAATAGAAAACGATATAACAAATTCATTAGATTATTCTCAATTAATTGAAGAGTTTAGCTCGAAGAAAAGTAGAAAAGCATTGCTGTAATATTCAAGGAGCATCTGAACCAAATATTAAAGCATTAATATTTAGCCTGATAAGTCGATCGCTCACTATTATAAAAAATGAAATGTCAACATCTCTTATACATCACATATGAAAAACGTTTGTATACTATGGAAAGTCATTACCTATAATATTATATAAATCTTAGAAATCATTGTCTTATATTTTCGATACAAATCTTGATTCATATTATAATTTATACTTATTTGTATGGTTTATTTATATTTCTTATACAATTTCCATGCGTGATTATTTTGGTTTGGTTTAATTTTTAAGTGCTGGCATAGTTCTGTCTATGCGGGATTCTAATATTGCTGGTATAGTACCGATAATTAAGTCCATATTTTCATATATATAGGCCTAGGGCCTCGCAATTTCTAGATCTGCCTAGGGCCTCGCAACTTCTAGATCCGGCCCTGTATATATATATATATATATATATATATATATATATATATATATATATATATATATGTATAGTGAACAGACAAAGAAACAGAAAGAGAAACAGACAAAGAACAGCCAAAGGAATTCTTTTCCTCGCCATTCTCAAACATCTTGGAATCATCAAGAATCGAAGAACACACGTGGTTTTGTCAAGAACAGAGAAACAACAGGACGCTCGTAGGCGTCTCAAAAAGGCCGCGAAAACGTAGCGTCCTACGAAGCTATGAAAGCGAGAGTTCACTGAAACTTTATCCCACTCACTCATTCTTCCCTTCGCACTCTCGTAGTCACGTCTCACTCTCAGCCTTCGTCAGCAGCAACACTCGTCAAGCCACCCGCTCTCTGGCCTTTCGCCGGAGAGCGGCCCGCTGTTCTTTCAAGGGTCCGATCGAGCCTACACGAAGTCTATCATCAAGTAAGGACTTCTACAGTCCGCCTGCAGAAGCAAACTTTCGAAACCCAGCGCCGTTCGATCTCAGCCGGCCTCAGTCCCTCAAGCAACACCTCCACAATCGTGACTGGACAGCTCATACCAGGACAACACATACCCGGACAACTTATACCGGACAACTCAGACCCGGACAACTCATACCTAGGACACTCATACCTAGGACAACTCATACGCTCTTCAACAATTACCACCCCAATGTTGATCTTTTCATCTATATCCACCCCGAAAGTTTAAACTCTGCAAATTAACCAAAGTAAGATAAGAAAACAATAACAACGAATTTATTATTTATTGCAAACATATAATAAATAGAGAACCATTATTTACATAGGATAAAATTTGAATGCCCGGTTAGGTCAACTGTACGCCCTTGACGAGTGGTTAGGTTTAGTCGTGATATTTTCGTTAGTTTTAACGAAAATATCACGACTAAACCTAACCAATCGTCAAGGGCGTACAGTTGACATAACTGGGCATTCAATGAACCCAACCGGGTATTCAGTTGACCTAACCGGGCATTCAATGAACTAACTGGGCATATATATATATATATATATATATATATATATATAACTTGCATGAATTTTAAATGTTTAAATTTAATTTTTAATTTTACAAAATAAATGTTTTCATTAATTTTTCATTTTTTTTATGGTCTTATGTATGAGTTGTCCTAGGTATGAGTTGTCCTAGGTATGAGTTGTCCGGGTATGAGTTGTCTGGGTATAAGTTGTCCTGGTATGAGTTGTCCTGGTATGAACTGTCCTAGAACCCTCAACAATACACGAAGCGAATCAACACTTGAGGCGACATCCTTCTGACCCTGGCTTAACTCATCCGTCACCTGAATTCGATCGGCGCCCGTTCAACAAGTACTCCACGTAAGCCCACAGTCTCCAAAGGTCATCCTCGACGGCGCAACGCAACACGGTCAGCCTTCAAGTAGGTCTTCAAGCTTCAAGGTATGCAACACTGTGGTAAGCTACTTTTGCCTCGTCTTAGGGAATCCTCACTAGGCCTACTGTTGCCTTGTACGTTTTGCTTCCAGAAGCTCTGCCTAATCGCGTAGGCCCCAAAAGTGCCTTTAATACCGTTCAAACTAACTTTCCCGTTAAGACTGCAGTAGGCCTAATTCAGTTGTCATTCCAATACCGTAATTTTTGTATCACCCTGTGATGGTGATCCTTCGTGTAATTATTAATTGTGCATCAAACTATCTCTCTCATCCAAACGGCAGTAGGCCTATTTCAAATGTCATTCCAATACCGTAATTTTTGTATCACACTGTTATTGTGTTCTTCCAGGTAATCCACTTTATTTTGCATTCGTTTGTTGATGTGATCCTTTAAGCATTTCATTCTTGACGACCTAATCCATTCACCGTACCGACCGTCAATGCATTACTTCTATTATCATTAGGCTGCATCATTTTTATTCTATGTTCCATTTTTGCATATCATTAACCTACCTAAATTAGTGTATTACTTAACAATTAAGCTGTATAACCATTTCCTTATTTGCTAATACTCACTCATCTAGCAGAAAAAAAATGCCGTTATATAATTGTTAATCACTATAACTACTGTCATTGCATTTGTTATTCACTGTGAACAAATAACTGATTTATTTTCTTAATTAAACACAAAACCACAAAGTGATTTTTCTAATCTTATTAATGTTATTTGCTTGGGTGTAATCTAAGCTGGTAACCTCGAATCATTCATAACATGTCATTCGTAGCATTCCAGACAGTAATTTATAGTAGGCCTACTTCATTAGGCCTAACATATATATATATATATATATATATATATATATATATATATACTGTACAGGGTGGGCGGAAAGTAGCTCCCTATTTTGGATTGGTAAAAAAATACGTATATTATCCATTTATTTCAGAAGAAATAATATGAAAAGGTAGGCATACATGGTAGGTTTTCTCTGAAATTCAATGTGGGCTCCAACTCTTTCCACCAGCTTCTGGAGCCGCCCAGGAATGGCGTCCACTGACTTTAGCAGGAACTCCGGCGGGATGGAGGACATGACTTCCCGAATTCGGTCCTCCAGTTCTTCCAATGTCCTCGGTTTGGTGCGGTAGACTTCTTCCTTTACCCACCCCCAAAGAAAGAAGTCGCACGGTGTCAAGTCGGGGCTCCTGGCTGGCCATTGATGTGGACCACGACGACCCATCCAACGCCCAGGGAAGTGGGCATCTAGCCACTCACGGACAACAAGAGCGAAGTGCGGAGGGGCGCCATCTTGCATAAATATCAGATCGTCGATGTTCTCCCATGTGCTGACAACCGGCCAGACCTCGTTTCGCAACATAGCAAGGTACCGCTCAGCATTCATGGTGTTGCGCAGAAGGAACGGGCCCACAACCTGATCTGAGGTCATACCACACCACACCGTTACACTGAACCGATTCTGCCGTTTTTCAGCGGTAACCGTGCGACTTCTTTCTTTGGGGGTGGGTAAAGGAAGAAGTCTACCGCACCAAACCGAGGACATTGGAAGAACTGGAGGACCGAATTCGGGAAGTCATGTCCTCCATCCCGCCGGAGTTCCTGCTAAAGTCAGTGGACGCCATTCCTGGGCGGCTCCAGAAGCTGGTGGAAAGAGTTGGAGCCCACATTGAATTTTAGAGAAAACCTACCATGTATGCCTACCTTTTCAGATTATTTCTTCTGAAATAAATGGATAATATACGTATTTTTTTACCAATCCAAAATAGGGAGCTACTTTCCGCCCACCCTGTATATATATATATATATATATATATATATATATATATATATATATATATATATATAGGGTGTCTCATAAATCTGGTCTCATAGGAAAATTTATATTAAATTAAATTTACAAAAGTAATACATTAGAACAAACACAAATGTTAAAATTTAGGTCTTGTTTTGGGACCTTTTTTTATAACGCCTCCGGAGACCTTTTCCTCGCGAGTGTAACTCACTTCCATATTAGCCATTGCGTGTTATTCTACCTGCAACCAAAAAAAAGGTCCCGGAACAAGATATCAATTTGAACATTTGTTTTAGTTCTAATGTATTACTTTTGTAAATTTAATTTAAAATAATTTTCCTATGAAACCGGATTTACGGGACACCCTGTATATATATATATATATATATATATACAGGGTGGGCCGTAAGTTTCCATACATAGGAAAAATAAACATTTTTTTTATGGACAACCATTTTTATTTATATAATATGCTCTACATGGTTGCCATTGTTTTGAAAACACATTTCAATACGTGTTCCCCACTGTTGATGAACACGCATTAGCACAGTTGACGTTATGCTTGTAATGGCGTTGGTGATACGTTCCTTTAGATGATTTATGTCTCGTATCTTTTCCTGATACACCATGGCCTTCAAGTGCCCCCAAAGATAGAAATCAAGGGGGGTGAGATCTGGGGATCTGGGAGGCCACTCCACAGGACCACGCCGACCAATCCAAGCATCCGGAAACTGCTGATCCAAATACCGACGCACGTGAAGACCATAATTTAAATTTTCCTATGTATGGAAACTTACGACCCACCCTGTATATTAATTAATGGGTAAAGTTGCAGAGCGATAAACTTAGACCTGAATTTAAACCCACTTCATTTCATATGATTAGTTATATCTCCAACTAATAAGCAATGACCCGAAGTAGTCAGTATTATATTAATAAAGATATATACATACAGGGTGGCCCATAAATCCCAATCGGTTATAATTAAAGCCAAAATCGATTACTGACGTAATAGATTACTAAAGAAAGAATATTTGTCGAGATTCTTATATTTTCCTACTTGATTAATCAATAAATATTTCTAAACTTATTAGAAACTTTTTACTTTGTTTGATTTTCGATTTTCGCTTTAATTATAACCGATTGTGACTTATGGGCCACCCTGTAGTTTGTGTTAACTTGGTAAGTAAATCGCTTCTAATGCACATAACCAAATATTAACTAACGAAAACGCGTAACCCGGTACTTTTATCATAGTACAGGATCTGGCCTAGAGTTCGTATAAATTTCTGGGTACAGAGGTTTTGACGACTGATCTAGACTAATTTTGGGGCGGAGAATCCGAATTTTTCTATGTCATCGCACCAAATTGGTGCGAAAGTGGTCAAAATGGCAAAAAATTGGCAAAAATGGCAAAATTTTATGTTTTTCGTATTTTTGTCATATTCTTGAGTTGAAAAATTTTTTAAGGGTAATTTTTTGTTTGAGAATCTGTGTTTGTAACATACTGCTGCCTGAACCAAGAAAACTGACGAAAATGTCAAAAAATAACAGAAAAATAGTACAAAATTAAGTAAATATTGTCAAAAAATCGCAAAAATGAAATTTTTTGCTATTTTGGTGCATAAACTAGCTCTAACCAATCTTATCGAACTAAATAGTCAAGAAATTAGATATTAATAGCTCTACTAAAATTTCCTAACACAAAAACATGTACAAATGTCTAAATTTTGGGTTACAATGATTGAAAATGGTTGTAGAATATTTGAAAAAATAGACAAAATATAAAAAATAGTGCTAATTTTATAAAACTCTTAAGTTTGCATGTTGTAAAAGACTGTGAGATAAGATCATGTATTATTTCTGATGATGAAGTTGACTGAAAATCTTGCAATAGCATAAACTCCTTCATCACACCACAGTGCACCGTATGGCTTATTCTGCTGCTTAAGCACGTCCTGAAAGTTAATCATTGTTGTGAAAATGGTATCAAATTTAGTTGCTTTGTATGGCAGTATGGGAGTGAACGCAATAGTTGTAGGCTTCAAGCTATCTCCTACAAAAGGGCTTTTGACAGCAACAAAGCTTGGAACAAAGTCATCATTATCAGTATTTGAGTTAGTTGAAGAGCCCTGTATTGTGGTTGTTCTATGTTTGTATCGCATCACAAACCACAGGAAATGGTCCAGATTAATGATCGTTTGCCTTGTATTCAGAGACCTGGAAATCTTGACTTATTGTACCTCATTCATGTCTTGGTCCAATCGAGATAATTTCTTGGCAAGGAAGAGCGCTTTGTAACTTGCCAAGCCGGAGGGTTGACTCTGGAGCTTCACTGATCTTATTAGTATGCTGTTGTGTTGGTGCAGAGCTTAATGGAGCATTTTGGAATAAAACTAGCACCGTATCGTGTGTCGAACCAATTCCAGACGAGGTATTTTCCAAGGTGTCAAAATTATCCATTGCTGCTTGAATTGGATGGTTTTGATCAAATACTGGAGGAACTGGAACTCTATGTGAACCACATAAAGATATTGTACGTTTTGCTAGTGCAAAATTTATTTTGCGAACTTCTTGATATCCTACACAAATGCTCCGTTTGTTTGCAATTTCAATAAGATCTTTAGACTGTGACAGGTTATGTATAGTTTGAGCAAATCCGACATGCAATGGGGTGGGCTCCAAACCATTATGAAGGATTTAAAACAACATCTGGAAGAGAGTGTCACACTTCAGCATCAACTGATTGTTGCTATCTGATACATTCGGGTGGAAAACAAATGCTGAAGAAATTCCATCCATATTGGAGGACGTTCATTTTGGAAGCGTTTTAAGGCTAGATCAAGATCGTTTGGATCACAATAGCTAGAGCGTAAACCAAAACTGTAAGTTTTTAACTCTTTCCTTAGGTCCTTAGCAACGTTTTCGACAGATGATTTCCGCAAAGTTTCAACAATTCTTGCACTCTCAATCTGGACAGAATAAACCATCTGGGATTTTCGTTTTTGCTAGGATATGTAAAATAAATGGTGTCTATAAGCAGGCTCTTAACCAAATAGTTTCTGATAGATTCATCCTGGTTCAGCTTTTTATTGATCTCTTGTCTCAAGTAGGTGACACTGTATCCACAGCTTGTGAAGTCTATTTTTGAGACTACATCATTAACCGCTTCTTGAACCATGTCAGTAGAACCCATAACTTCATTTTCCTGCTGTCTGTTTTCCAGAATCGTCTCTATTCTGCGATCATAGCTGCAAAATGCTTCTTTATACAATTATTATGATAGAATACATCTGCAGCGAATACATCTTTGTATTCGTTCAACATCGCTACTCTGGTAAAAACATCGTCTTGGAACAAGTGAGCATAACTCAATAACTTTTGGGCACGACCTGGAGTACATATCCGAAACAATTCATGGTCAATGTTTCCACCTTTCAATTTGACTCGAGCTGAACCACAAAATACACACACTTTCATATCCTTGATATGCTGTGTTTTAATCCTTTTGCTTGAACTATTTTCTGGAGGAGTTAATGCTTCCCTAAGGAGGAATCGGAGGGTTCAGATTCAGCATATTTAGACTTCTGGCTACGTTCAACGAACTTTTTATATATTGCATAGCACGAAGTGCTGTGATACTGGATATAAGGAGTCTGACTCTCAGTAAGAGCTTTCAAACGCTTGCTTCTGTCATCATTTGGGTACGCAGAAGCCATCTGAAGCAAATATTTTATTCCATGTTCTCCGCTGCTCAAATATTTCTCTCCACTTGGGCTTTTGTTCTTCTGGCACAAGATACATTTACCAAGGTTTGAGCTATGCTTCTTTTCTGGCACAAGTTGACATACATCCTGAAAAAATAAAATATACTAAGACTTCTTGCAATTGCAATTATAATAAACTGGTTCTATTCTATACATATAAAAATTCATTTGTAACACATTGGTCTTTATATTTATGTTTTAAATATTCAATTCGATTATTACTTACCATGATCTATCATCTGTTGAATCACATAATGAATACAGGGATCCTCAATTTGTAGCTACTACTAGGGTTGCCCTCCCGGGAATCCCGGGTCGGGAAATCCCGGGAAATCCCGACAAAATCGCGAGCGGTTATTCCCGGGATTTCATAACATTTCCCGGAAATTCCCGTACTATTTTTTTTATGAATTTCATAATGATACAGATAAAAAAATTAATAAAAAATTATATATAAATGCTTAAACCCGGTTAAAATCGGTCCACTACAACAAATTAGATCTAAATCAAACGAAAACACCATCATCTACATGCAATGAACCAACAGAATCACATTCTCTTTTGGAAAGAATGAATGCAGCTATAAACAAGGCTGCAGGAAGTAACTCACAAATTACTCACTATTACAATGTGAAAAACATTACAAAAGAACTCAACATTTTTGAAATTACTGGGGATCGAACAGAAAATCTAAATAAACTTTTCTTTGCTTTAAAAACTATTCCCCCTACTTCAGTAGAAGCAGAAAGAGCCTTTGCTGCTCTAGGACTCTTTGTTACCAAACTGAGATCGAGATTAAATGACGAAACCATCGACAACATTTGTTTCTTGAGGCAATATTATAAGTAGTTCTCTATTTTCTTTGTGAATTAAGTAAAAAAGTAATTTTTGTTAAATAAAAGAGATTAAAATTGTTTTTTATGATTAAAAAGATTTTTTATTAGTAAAAGAGTTAATTTTAGTTTTTTGTTTTCTAGTAAAAGGAGCTATGATTATAAGTAGTTATCTATTTTCTTTGTGAATTAAGTAAAAAAGTAATTTTTGTTAAATAAAAGAGATTAAAATTGTTTTTTTATGATTAAAAAGATTTTTTATAAGTAAAAGAGTTAATTTTAGTTTTTTGTTTTCTAGTAAAGGGAGCTATGTTTATAAGTAGTTCTCTATTTTCTTTGTGAATTAAGTAGAAAAGTAATTTTTGTTAAATAAAAGAGATTAAAATTGTTTTTTTATGATTAAAAAGATTTTTTATAAGTAAAAGAGTTAATTTTATTTTTTTGTTTTCTAGTAAAAGGAGCTATCTACATAATTTTTTTTTATCCTTAACTCTGGCTCAAATATTAATTCTTAGCAAGGTAAAAGAATACAAAACAGTCAAATTTAATATTGGCCTGAGACAATTTTCAATGCTTTCCCGGGAATTTCCCGGGATCCCGGGATTCGTCGATTACGCTCCCGCTTTCCCGGGATTGGAGAGAGCCGGGAAATCGGGCAACCCTAGCTACTACCAATTAGGGATTGTTTCCCGGGATCCCGGTTGATTTTATGTGCGGGATATATCCTTGGATTTTTTCGTTCATCCCGGGATATCCCGGTGCTAATTACTTACATAATAATTAGTATATATAGTATAAATACCCTGTTTACACGATCATACATGTTGTATCATGATCATGATCATACAGTAATCGCAAGTGTCGTCACACTCTCTCAGAAATTGGAGGGTGCAATCAAAAAGCAAACTGAATTTGTCACTAGCAGCGGTCAATCACAAGCTCAATCAATTGCAAAGAACTTCTCCAAGGAGTTCGACATATTTGACGCAACTGGTGAAAAAACAGTTAACATAATCAAAATAATGAATGCTCTCGAGTCTATACCACCAACTAGTGTCGAAGCGGAAAGAGCTTTTTCAGCTGCAGGACTGTTTATAACTAAACTTAGAACTCGGCTGAGTGATAAGAGTGTGAATTGTCTATGTTTTCTACGTTCGTATTATAAGTCAAATTAGTTCTTTTAAATGCGCTATGTTTTGCATTTTCATATGTTTAGTTGTTTTTGTGTTTTTACGAGCATGCTTATTCTTTACAAGGATATTATTCTTTACAAGTGTTGATTTTCTTACAAATAGCTGTCTTGTTGCACTCAACTGTCTTTTAAACTAGTTATTTCACACTCATAGTTATCTAATGGAATATGTTTAAATAAATAAATGATGAAATCTTTATAATTTTTATATTAATTCCTTTTTAAAAGTATACAAAATTTAAATACATATCAAATAAAAATCCCGGGAAATCCCGGGATCCCGGGACGAAGACAGATTTTATCCTGGAATCCCGGGATAAACAAAATGACTCAAAACGACAATCCCTACTACCAATACTAAACCTGAAACACAATAAATGACTTAGTTACTCTAAAGAAATCAAATAGATCGATTCTATAAGAAGTTCAGACATTTGTGCATACTTTGTTTTAATAAATTCTTGCAGAGCTATTAATATCAAATTTCTTGACTATTTAGTTCGATATGATTGGTTGGAGCTAGTTTATGCACCAAAATAACCAAAAATTTCATTTTTGCAATTTTTCGACAATATTTACTTAATTTTTTACTATTTTTGCTGTTATTTTTTGACATTCTCAAACAAAAAATTGCCCTTAAAAAAATTTTCAACTCAAGAATATGACAAAAATACGAAAAACTGAATTTTTTTGCCATTTTTGCCAATTTTTTGCCATTTTGACCACTTTCGCACCAATTTGGTGCGATGGCATAGGAAAATTCGGATTCTCCGGCCCAAAATTAGTCTAGATCAGTCGTCAAAACCTCTGCACCCAGAAATTTATACAAACTCTGGGCCAGATCCTAGACTATTTGTAACTTCGTCGGAGTTCCGTGCGTTGATCTCTTAACGCACGGAGCTCAGGCCCGTGGCCTATCTTTAGAACTGCCTTGGTGAAGGAGGAGAGTTGCTTTCTTGAGCTCTTCATTTCACATAGCCAGGTGCACCCGACTCATCGGGGATTGTCTTGAGACGAGTGTTTAGTCTTCTTTTAAAAATGTTCACATCAACACCGTTTCGAATCACTTTGGCCAATTTTCTTACAACGAAATTATTTTCCTTCAGCGTTGAGGATGTTCCTCGTCTGTCCTCCAGTTTAGGAACACTACACATTCAATGTTGCCATCATAGTGGTTGATATTTCAGTAATGTTGCAATCTGTTATTATAGCCGTGATTATTTTTTTGTCATCAACTAGTTCTAGTTTGTAAATACTGGATCCAGGAGATTTTTCTTGTGTTATCCATTATCATTTATGATCATCATAAATTCAGATCAGTTTACATAGTTTACATATTGTGAAAGTAATATAATAAAAATAAAATTTAGATTTATGACGTAATTTATGACGTAACTTCATAAATAAACAATAACAAAATGCGTACGAGAATCAGTACCTCTTTATTGGGTCTAAACGATCTCAGGTGTATATACGAGTAGAAGAGCTCACGAATTGGTGACTTGATAAACGTAGTCACATAGGGTAGCCAAGACCAATCATCAAGGCTTATCAGTCGTCATAGCCCATGAATATGCCTCAGTAGAAAATATTTGCAGTTACCAATTATATCTCATCCAAGAGTGGGTATTTTTGGGGTACGTGTACAAAAACATGAAACGCTGAAGTTCGGAATTATGTAGACTAACACGAAAGGTAAATTAAGACTCTGCACTTCATCATATTGTATTCAAAACATGCTTAAATTTCTGAAGAAAACATTCTAAAATTTAATAACAGAAGTAACAGTGAACTTTTTTCATCACTGTCATTACGCCAACTAAAATTTACTGGAGTATTTTCAAGGTCGGGCTGCGCCAATATCTTATAAATAAAGCGTCAAAGTCTCTGACAACCATCTTCCATACGTCTTTCAAAGATAAAACGATCTATTGATTTTTGCCAGCAATATATATATATATATATATATAAGAATCCACACGACTTTCATAATGAAAACATCGCCCCCCAAAAAGGGTTCGAATCCACCACCACTTTAATAGAAGTTGAGGGCGCTAGGCACTATTCAAAAGGTGGAGGAGGGTTCGAATCATGGTGAGGGCGATTTTTTCATATATATATATATATATATATATATATATATATATATATATATATATATATACTGTATATCGCCGCACTATGGGAGCCAGGTACCCCGGGAACTATTTTGGTTGTAGACCTGCGATGAGCAACGGAACAAGATCGGCGGTGGTTGTTTGCCGATTAAGCCGCTTTTTATTTTATTCCAATATGTTAACTTCTATTCCAATATGTTACCTTGTATTCCAACATGCTACCTTGTATTCCATGTTACCTTGTATCCCAACATGTTACCTTTGCAATCTTCGTTTATACTCTTATAAAAGATGTAAAATAACGTTCCAATATTTTTTAAACGAAAATTATCTTGTAGAAAATCTATTAAACGTAAACCCACAGCGTCGTTGTTCAAAGTAATGAAATTAATATTTGGGCAGTTACAGTCCTCGACAATCCCGAGTCGCGAAATCGGAATACAAACATCAACAATTGATGAAGTGTCTGGGGAGGTAGAAATAGCTACGTTACGGACAATGAAGTACTCAGACATCCTTAAAAGCGTGTAGAGTTAATAGGTTGCAATGGAACGACATTAGGGAGGGTCAGAGGCGTACACAGCATTTCTTAAAGGGGGCGCACACACACACAAATATATATATATTAGGGCGGCTCGTTTTTCCACTTTTTTCGATATTTGATTGGGGGTAGTGCGGAAAAGTTGCGATTTGGAGAGAAAATAAAGTGTGTAAAATTTTTTTGATCTACGTCAATACCTTCCGGTGGCAGCGAGTCCTTAAAAATCGAAAAATAGGTCTAAAAACACATAAAAATACGATATTTGAAAAAAATATTCATAATTATTTTGTGAGTATTTTTGAACGGGGTAGATTGGAAAATGGTTTTAAAGACTTACAAAATAAACAATAAAAATTTCAGCACAATCTGTTAATAACTTCCGGTGGCGTCTTAGCCGTTAAAATATCCAAAATATTGATTTAAAGCAAGTTTTAACAAGATGTTATACAAATGTTAATTCCGGTATATTTCTGTGCAAACAACCCTGAGAACACTATTATAGGCTTGAATAAATTGTACGCTGATCTTCTAAAAATGTTTTTTCATTTGGGGGCACTTTTTTTTCTTTACAGCAAAAACAAGAATTCCAATTACCACATTTACAAGAAGCAATATCAAATAGTTGTTCCGAATGTTCCTGAAATGACTTCAATTTACTTTTGTAACTTTCAGAATTCCTTTTTAGTTTACCTGTTTTAAGTAAGGTCTTGTACTTATTATGATAGTTTTTGAGCATATATCATGTATTTTCCTTGATAAAGTTGGGATTGAAGCTGTGAGCCATATCTCTTGAAGTTTGGAAATGATGTCATTGGCAATAATCTGGAATGGAGGATCTTGGCCTGTCGTTTTTCTGTTGTTCCGGTGCCAGAGATAAGCTCTTAGCACATCTCCATAAGTAGGTAGAACATTATTAACAAAATCTGCTGGTTGACCGATGCTATGGCATTTTGCTAACGTTCTGGTTACTTTTGAAGGTTTCTTTTCAGACATTATAAATCTATTTACGATATTTACCAACCAACTGCGGGTAAATGGTGATATACCACGGTTGATGAACAAGTTATAACACAACCTCTCGCCACACGTGACACACAACAACTGACAACGTCGCTTCCTTTCCCAGCTTATATAGGGTATGGAACGGAGGATGTAGCAGTGTGCAGTGTGCAATGCACAGTGTGCATTTTATATAATGTTCATTGTTCAATGACTGCTATTAATTTATTCAAGCCTATAATAGTGTTCTCAGGGTTGTTTGCACAGAAATATACCGGAATTAACATTTGTATAACATCTTGTTAAAACTTGCTTTAAATCAATATTTTGGATATTTTAACGGCTAAGACGCCACCGTTCAAAAATACTCACAAATCTAATTATGAATATTTTTTTCAAATATCGTATTTTTATGTGTTTTTAGACCTATTTTTCGATTTTTAAGGACTCGCTGCAACCGGAAGGTATTGACGTAGATCAAAAAAATTTTACACACTTTATTTTCTCTCCAAATCGCAACTTTTCCGCACTACCCAATCAAATATCGAAAAAAGTGTAAAAACGAGCCGCCCTAATATATATATATATATATATTGTTTGTGTGTGTGTGTGTGTGTGTGTGTGTGTGTGTGTCTCAGCTCAAAATTGATGATGATTGATTTGGAATCAAAATGAATTGCATCTTGGAAGGCTTCAGTTGTATTTTATTTCCAATTTATGGGCAAAGAATTAAATTTGCGCAAATTAATCGTACGTATAAAGACATATAAACGTTTCTAAGCCAGCCAAAATTGATTTTGAGTTTTGAGTTAATAACATGTCCTGGTAACCATGAAATAACTGAAATTCCATATGACATCAAGATTTTTTTGTGGTGAATGTTGCGAAGTTATCGATTTTTGAAAATTTCTTTTTCAAATATCTTTAATGAGAATAGTAATAATTTTTACAATGGGTGAACCTATGCCCCCTATGCCCCCCCTTATGTACGCCACTGGGGAGGGTCAATGAAAATACGGGGACTTTAATTAAGAGTCAGATTAAAGAGCTAAACACAGGCGCCTCACCAGAGATAGATGACTCGTCGAAAGAGCACTTAAAGTATGCTAATGATGTAATCAGTATTCATATCTCATTACTGTTCTCAGCCATGCTCGCTCACAGTTATATTCCTGCAGAGTTTATGTTGGTTTACGTCACACCCATTGTTAGAAATAAATATGGAGACATTCTATCCAGCGATAACTACAGGCCTATTTTTTTTGCCTCCCGCTTCTCAAAATTACTTCAGAAATTTTTGCTACGCTAAATGATTATTTATGGATGTCTCCTAATCAGTCTGGTTTTAAAAGGTGCCATTCAACTGACCTCTGTATTTATGTTTTGAAGGAGATTGTATTTAAATATAGGGCCTACTGTCAGTAATTCAACTATTTATAGTTGTTTTCTGGATATAAGCAAAGCATATGATAGTGAATCACAATATTCTATTTAAAAGATTAGAGGACAGGAATGTCTCACCATACGTTTTAATTTTATTAAAATTTGGTACAAACATTCAGCTTTTATTGTTAGATGGTTATTGTTGTCCGAAGGTTTTGGCTCCTTATGCGGAGTTGGACGAGGCTCTTTGCTCTCTCCTTTGCCGTTTAATGCGTCTATTGATTGATTAATTGCTTCTCTTTATGAGGCAAGAATGGAATGTTGTATAGATAACATGAGGATAAATAACTTGGTCTATGCCGATGATATGGTGTTAATAAACCTTTCGGTTAAAGGTCTCGGTCATCTTGTAAAAATCTGCGAATCATATTCACAGAACAATAACACTGATTTTAATATTAGTAAAACTAAGATTATGCAATTTCATGCTAAAAGCTCAAACCAAACAGCTATTATTATTATTATTATTTTCAAAATGAGAGACAAACCAATAGAGCAGGTTCAAGAACTTAAGAGGACAGATTATCACCAGCTCTTTGAGTGACGACTCTGACATAAGGAAACAATATCGAAATCACTGTCCTAAGACAAACATGATTATAAGGAACTTCAAATTCTGTACAAACGAAGCTAAATACACTCTTTTTTGTACTTTCTGCACTAATATTTAGGGGCAGCAACTCTGGGTTAATTATAAAAAAGATTCCCGCAGAACCCTCAGTTTGCTCTATAACGGATCCTTTAGACTGCCGCGTGAGTTACCTCCGAGATGCTCAGCCTCTCAAATGTTTGCTAACCGCGACGTTTCGAACCTCCCCGAGGTAACAAGATGTGGTGCGCAATACAGTCTAATGCGAAGAATTCAAAACTCAGACAATCCAGTTGTCCAAACTATTCATCAGTCCTGTTGTATGTCTTCTAGACTATGGACCTTCCGGCAGTGGCGTATCAAGGGAGGGGCGAGAGGGGCGACCGCCCCGAGCGGCACTTCCCGAGGGGCGGCAAATTACTGTCAGGCGAGCGCAGTATGAACATTTTTGGGTTTTTATGTTTTAAAATGCAACCCTCCAAAAAATTATATCTCATCATTGTCGCGCGTTATTTGTGTACAAAATATCCATGATTTTGATGAAAAATCATCATTAAATGCTATATATGCCACCTCAATGCCACTATTTCCACAAATAGTTGCGTTAAATTTTCACATCGGAAAGTTTGCCAGCCCTATTTTTCAGACTTTCCCTATATTATTTAGGTTAGGCTTTGCATTCTTTGAGCTTTGATGATGTTAATAATTAATGGTTGTTTTATTTTGAAGATACCCTACTGAATTAGCAAACATGAGCAAACGACAGAGACTGAGTGGTGCTGCATACAAGAATCTTCGCGAAAAAAAAGAGGAGGAAGCCAAGCGTGCTGCTAAGCGATTTCATCAGTTAATGGGATTCTCAGACACAGCTTCAGTGCCTTCTGGGAAGCAAGGAGATCAACCGCAATGTGATATATCTTTAGAGATAGATGTTCAAGCGGCAACTTCAAGTGAACCCCAAATAATCAGGATCAACCCTCATCTACATCACAAAGTCACCCACCCACCCATCACCCACAGAGTTTGTTTAACGATTCTGGCAACTGGCCCGTTCCAATGACGGACAATTTGAGAATCGAACTCATTAAACGTGGACCATCACATTTGAAAAACATGAATGGACCCTTTCCAGCTGATTCAAACAATAGGTCAATGTCAAAAGTTTGGTATTTCAAAACTTTGGAAAATGGCGAAAAAATTGAAAGGTCATGGCTAATTTTCTCACATTCAAAATGTAGCTTGCATTACTTTTGCTGTCGTCTCTTCAACAACATCTCCAGTGCATTTGGAAAAGAAGAAGGATTTTTTGCCTGGAGGAAACTGAATCCAAGAGTACCTGAACATGAAAACAGTCCATATCATACCCGATGCTTTGAACAATGGAAAGAGTTGTCTATGCGCCTTCAGTTGAATGCTACAATAGATAATGCACATCAGTTGCAAATAAAACATGCTACTGCTAAGTGGAAAGAAATACTGAGACGAATTTATGACTGCATCATGTTCTTGGCAAAACAAGATCTTGCATTCCGAGGGCACCGAGAGAACTTAAATGAAGAAGCTGGGCTAGCTGGCAATTCTGGAAACTTTTTGGAGTTAATAAAACTAATGGGCAAATATGACCCAGTAATTAGGGAACATCTTACAAAAATACGAATGACTGACAAGATATCCACTACGTATTTGTCACCTAACATTCAAAATGAGTTCATCACACTAATCGGCTGTAATGTTCGAAAATGTATAATTGATAATGTGTCTAGTGCAAAGTACTTTGCAATAATTTTCGATAGTACACCAGATATATCGCATATTGATCAGATGTCTCAGGTAATTCGCTATGTGTCGATTAAAGATGGCAATGTAGAGGTGAAGGAATCCTTCGTTGATTTTATTAAATTAGAGGGGAAGACTGCTGAGGCAGTTACTGATCTCATTGTCACTAAGCTCCGTGAGGATGGGCTGGATATCCAGAATTGTTATGGTCAAGGGTATGACAATGCTGCTACGATGGCAGGTATTCATCTTGGAGTTCAACGCAGAATTCTTGATGTAGCAAACACGCTGTTTTCATTCCTTGCAATAACCACTCGCTGAACTTGGCTGGAGTTCATGCCGCGGGACTGAGTCCTCATGCTGTAACTTTCTTTGGAGCAATTGAACGAATTTTCGTCTACTTTTCTTCCTCTACTCATCGTTGGGATGTCTTAACAAAACATTCCAAAATCAATGTCAAGCGAGTCTCTGATACGCAGTGGATTGCTAAGTATGATGCTGTTTCTAGTCTTAAGAAGAACTTGACTCACGTTGTTAGTGCCTTGGAAGAACTGAGTGAAGGGGTCTCCGAAAATCTGGACACAAAGGGCGATGCTGAAGCTCTGTTGACCTCCATCATGTCATACACATTCATTGTGTACTTATTTTTCTGGGATCCAGTGCTGAAAAAAATCAATGATGCTCAGCTATATTTTCAAAGAAAGGGACTTGCTTTGGACCAGTGTGCATTAAAAATGAACTCTTTATCCGTGTTTTTAACTAATGAACGAGAGGCAGTAGTATCAAACGCTGCAGATGCCGCCGAAGAGTTCTGTAATGAAATGGATATCAGTATAGACCGCAGAGTCAGGAGACGGAGAAGAATGCCTGGAGAGCAAGCTCGTGATGCTGGATTGACCGTGCAAGAGGATGTACGCAGAGAATTTTTTGAAATCATGGATCGTTTATTAGCAGAAATTGAAAAACGCACAGTTTGTCTTAAAAACATGAATGATCGCTTTGAATTTCTGTCTCCTTCGTACCTTTTGAATCAGTCCAAAGATGAAGAAATTAATACCAAGGTCAATAATTTTTCTTCCATCTACAATGACATTAATCCAGGAAGTCTACTGGAAGAAATAAAGCGTTTGCGCAGACATTTGCTCAGTTTCGAAAGCATAAGCGTCGACGATGATCCAAAGAACTGGGATATGTTAAAACTACTTCAGTGGATCGTTAAATGGGATCTAGTGGAATCTTTGCCTCATATAACAATTGCCCTCCGGATCTGTCTAACTACATGCATGTCCGTGGCAAGTTGCGAACGAAGTTTCTCGAAACTGAAACTTATAAAAACTTACCTCAGGTCAACTATAAGTCAATCTAGACTGAGCAATTTGGCGATTATTTCAATTGAACGCGAAGTTGCAGAGACAATGGACATAGAAAAAATCATTCATGAATTTTCTGTTATGAAAGTCCGAAAATTTAACTAGGCATTATATATTATATAGTTATTGTTAAAATTATGTAGTATATTATGTACGGTACATTATGTAGTATTGTTAAAATTGAAGTTGCTTTATTTAAGTTTTTCTTCCAATAAAAGTTTTGTTTAGAAGTGTATTTTTGTAAAGGAATTGTTTTTAAAATTGAAAATTGTTGCAGGGGGGGGGGGGGCGTTGGCATTTTCGCCCCGAGCGGCAAAAAGTATTGGTACGCCTCTGCCTTCCGGTATGAAAGTGTTAAGTGTCTGTAGCTCCACTTAAATCCTGCAATAGCTATCCTATTACATGGTTTTTTTTATGAAACTGTTATTACTAATTTTATTATTTCTCGTTTTATTACGTGTATTATTCTTATTTCTTTATTAACGTAATCCTTTTTTGTTTTTTAAATTTATCGTTTGATTAAATGTATCGTCGGTTCTCTTCATGGATGATAGATACTGTACTTTTTTATGAGATTCGTCTCTGCCAATAAACATCATATTTTTTTTATGTAGGAAGGAGGGGGCAAGGGCGGGCACTCGCAATCCCCGCTTCTTTATATAAGAAGAAGGGGGTGGTCTATGAGGCCCATTTTATTTATTTAATTTTTTATAAATTTTGAAAAGATTTTGTAGTGTGTAACATGCATATATGTGTAGTGAAGAATAGATTGAGAAGTGTGTGCGTTTGGAGCATGCTGGACTGCTCACAGGGTAGATGAGACACGGGAAAAGATCAGCTAAAGAGGACAGTGACAGAAGAAACGGGAGTTCCAGCATTCCCTGTCTTCTGCCTAATGTTCCCCTCCCCCGGAGTGCTTCTCTGGTCGATTGGTATCTACAGTCTCCTTCTATATACAGGGTGTTTCACAACCGGTCTGCCATACTTTCGGGCGGGGGGTGATTTAAGGGGCGATATCGAGTAAAAAAGTTAATACAACATCGGTGTTATTTCCAACCGTTGCGGAGCTACGGACGTTTTCAAGGTGCACGGAAAAAAATAAACGAGAGTATTAATCTGATGTATTTATTGCTACATTTTATGAGATACACCTTATAAATGTTCAAAATGTCCGCTTCGGTTTTCAGTGCACAGCCTTGCTCGTTCCAGAGTCCACTGCCCATTGAATAATTTTGGGGTGTTCTCGTATGTAAGCAGCGGCATCCATAAACCGACGCGAGAGTTCCTCTCTCGTTTGTACTTTGGTCTTGTAGACCAGTGGTTCCCAACCGGTTTTGGCTTATGGCCCCCTTAGGAACCTTATTTTTTCCTGTGGCCCCCATAAGCATTATTTTCAGTAGGTAATATGCAGATTTAACTCTATTTTACAAAATAACATTTTCTTGTGGCCCCCTTCAAATGTGCCATGGCCCCCAGGGAGCCATATGGACCCCGGTTGGGAAACACTGTTGTAGACCATCTCTTTCATAAAGCCCCATAAAAAAATCTGACGGGATTACGTCCGGAGATCTCGGGGGCCACGATATTGGACCAGCGCGACCAATCCAACGATTCCTGTACCGCTGATTCAAGTAATCCGTAACATCATGACCAAAATGTGGTGGCGCCCCATCGTGCTGAAAGAACATCGTGCGCCTTGTCTCCAAGGGCGCGTCCTCCATCAAAAGCGGCAATTCGTTCGTCAGGAAGTTCAGATAAATATCAGCAGTTAATCGTTGTTCCAAAACGAACTGTCCAATCAGCTGATCTCCAATTACACCGCACCAAACATTCACCGAGAATTGATGTTGAAAGTTTCTTTCAATATACCGTGGGGGTTATCGGCGGACCACAAATGGGAATTTCGTCTATTGTTAATTCCATCCCGAATGAATTGTGCTTCACTACTAAAGAGTATGCGATTAAGAATTTGACGATGCATAACCATCCATTGGCAAAAATGAACACGTTTTTCGTAATCATCCGGTTGAAGAGCTTCCACACGTTGCAAATGATAGGGATACAAACCCTCATCATGTATGGTTCGCCATACACGCGATGCGGATTCACCAATTCGTCTAGAAATCCTTCGAACACTGGTAGTTGGGTTACGTTGTACTAGATCCAGTATGCGCTCCTCCACAGCAACGGGCCGTCGTGCTACCTGTTTCCCTTAATCTCTGGTGTGTGTCACTAAATACTTGCCTGTTCGGTATTCGGCGGTTCGAAAAAAGTCTTCGATATTCCTCAACTGCCGCTCTGCTGTTACCATCACAGAATCCATAAATGAAATGGTTATCAGCATATTCAGCGGGTGTAAACTGTTGATTCATTTTGATTGTTCACCTTAGAGCAATGCAGTGTCTCGTACTACAGATCAGAACAAACTGAAAGAAAAAACTGAGGATTAGTAGTGGTAACTTCGTTAACCGAAACTACCACCACTGCTGCCATCTATCGAATTACACACAGGTAGGGATTTGTTGTGTGCACATCTTAAAACGTCCGTAACTCCGCAACGGTTCGAAAGAGCACCTATGTTGTATTAACGTTTTTACTCGATATCACCCCCAAATCACTCCCCAAATCACCCCCAAATCACTCCCCAAATCACCCCCCAAAGTATGGTAGACGGGTTGTGAAACACCCTGTGTGTCTGTGTGTGTGTGTGTGTGTGTGTGTGTGTGTGTGTATATACCACGCAAGGGGGTTCTAAGCTCGTGCTCTTGAGTGCTCTTTGTGCTCGTTTGTACGTGCTTGTTCCAGGAGGATTCACGTGCGCCCTCCCGGCCCTAGCACCCAAGGATGATGGGACTCGACCTTGCAGTCCTTGTCATCCTTGGTCTTTTTCCACTTCGGCTGCCCCCTCCACCCTTTCTTTTTCCTGTCTTTCCTCTCACTTTTTCTTTGTTTTTCCGCCGAGATATGCCCTTTTAAATAGAGGCGAATCGGTTCTTCCCGAACTTATATATATATATATATATATATATTAGTGATGGATCGAGTGGTCGGTTTTTCACAACCGCGGTTGCGGTTGTGTTTGCGGTTGTCGAATTTTTTCCAACCGCGGTTGCGGTTGCGGTTATCATATACTAGGAAAAATGCGTAATTATTAACTGGATTTAGCAACTATAGTGCGATTTAGCCACACTTGGTACATAATATATACTAAATAGTATTTATTTAGTAAATACCTTATGTTGAACACAAGTTTTGCAATACACCGCTACCGCTATTTGTGTGTTGCAAAACTTGTGTTCAACATAAGGTATTTACTAAATAAATACTATTTAAATGAAGTATATTCTAAACTTATATAGCTATTATGAAAGAATAGGTCAAATTAATTAAAACCATATTTTGCACTAAGTGTGTTACCAGGATGAGGGACGAGGACCCATCGCACTGTTCATCCCACCTACCACTTTCCCCAGCCTCCACCCATTGGAAAGTTATGGATTATTATTCATTTGAAAAACTGATGTCAAACTTAATGACAGGCAGTGTGAATTTCAAGAATAATATTTTTGCTGCATTTTCACCTTACAACCGCAACCGCACTTATGGAACGGCGGTTGCGGTTACGGTTGCGGTTGTGAATTTTTGTGCGGTTGTAGTGCGGTTGCGGTTGCGGTTGCGGTTATTCGATCCATCACTAATATATATATATATATATATATTATTTTGTTGAATAAGAGGTGCAGTGCTAAGGAAAATAGACTTAGAAATTAATTCTGGTGAGCAGATGGTAGTAAGATGCAGTATTACAAATATGGTTGCGAAAAATAGGCCACAGTTCTCAAGATTATTAAATTAACTAAAACTAAAGAGAGTAGATAACAACATACAATACCTAATTAAGAAACATACACAGAGAAACGCAAGAGAAGCTAAGGCCGACAGGTTCAGAGCCACACAACTATAATGAGGAGCTCTCTTTTGAGACGTGCGCGCGCATGATTGAGCCGGCTCATCTGTCCTCTTTTACTCAGGCTATTGTTTTTCTTCTTTTCTTCCTCCCTTTGTTCTGTCTTTCCTTCCTCTCCTGTTTACTTTTGCTTCTTTACTCTTCAACCAGGGTCTTTTCGGTTTGGCGGACTGCTACAGGTTTTTACGAAACTTAACAAATCAATTATTTACAAATTTTATCCTAAGGAAATGTAAGTTAGGTTAGGAGCCGTTCACAATTATCAAAATTTTCACGAGTGTACAAACTGTACGTTTGGGGGGGGGGGGGGTAAGGGCCGTTGTACGCTTTTAGAAATGCGAAAAATGTCGATCCATATCTTCCCGCCAATCACCATTTTTCTTTGTACACTTTTTGGGGGGACGGGGGGTCTTCAAAAAGTGTACTCTTTGTACACTTGTGAAAATGTTGATAATTGTGAACAGCCCCTTAGGTTAGGTTAGGTTAGGTTAGGTTTAGTTAAGTTACGTTAGGAATTAGACCTTTCCTTAGAATAAAATTGTAAATAATTGATTTGCTAAGTTTCGTAAAATCTGTAGCAGTCCGCCAAACCGAAAAGGTCCTTCAACCATTCATCCATTTCAATCCCAAGTTACTAGAAACCAACTATAAGTTACTATAAGTTACTAGAAACCAACTATAAGTTACTATAAGTTACTAGAAACTAACTATAAGTTACTATAAGTTACTAGAAACCAACTACAATCTAAATATTAATAACTACCCCAGAGTTAATCCTGCTAATGGCATACATGAACCATTAGAGGTACAGTAAAACTAAACATACCTTACAAAAGATAATTTAATCCTGCATTTAATGAGAAACAATTAAAACTTGGTGTTCCCGCCATTGGCTTCCAAGACAGCCTGAATTCGCTTTGGGTAGCTTGCCAAAAGTGACGTCAATAGATCTTGATCGTTACGCAAATTTGCTAAAACAGTTTCAATGTATTGCGTCATTGTATCCTTCGAAAATCGATTTGCTGCAGGTTCTTGAAACAAGAGCCATTCAACCTTGTCCTTTATAACTGATCCAATGTGTTCACAGACGTTCAGGTCAGGTGAATTTCCTGGACATTCTTCATTTCCAAAGAAATCGATCTCATGGTTCCGCAACAACTGTTGAGTGGCTAATGCCTTAAAGCAGGGGGCCTTATCGTGCAGAAGTGTGACCTGATCGGCATCCATAACATTGTTTGGGTTCCTTAGAAAAGGAATGACAAGCTGGGATAGAATAATATCACGAAAATATTGTCCATCCCAACTCTGACCATTTGGCTTCAGCACCCACATGAGCTTCTTTGCAGTGAACAAAACAAACACACCAACAGAGTCTGGACTTTTTAATAATTCGCGATAATGTTCATTGTCATCGATTTCATCTGGTGTTGTGGCCCACACTCGATCATTTTGGTAGTTAGGCCGACGTGTTACGTAAACAAAAAATTCATCGGAGACAGCTAAATGCATGAAATCATCCACATCCCAATCTTCAAGATAATGGGCAAACCACATTCTGTCATCGATGTTAAGTTGAGTTTTTCTTGGCTTTGGAAGTTCATGCCAAGGCTTTAAACCTTGCCTATGACGGTACAGTCGAATGATCTCACCACTAACGATCTTTCCTCTCAACACTTCGATCTCTCTAGAAAGTTTAACACAGCTGTTTTTCCGCTTACGCGTACCGCTTTCAATGATGTCCTTTGTTTCCTGAGAGAGTGGCAAATTTTGGCGCCCAGATTTGGTTGTATCCATTTCACATTCATCCAAAGTTTTATTCCAATTTCTTTTGACGAAGTCCTCACTTCTTCGCAACTTTTTGGCAACCCATGAACGTGTTATAAAGGTGGCTCCAGCATCATGAGCTTCCCGAAATGTTATTGCCTCTCCGAATCACCAATTAATTGAGAAGCCATTATATTATCACTTTATCAGCTAGAGTAATTTTAATACCTGCAATAAATAAAGAATTTTATATATTTTTATAATCACTAAAAACTATTTCGATATAAGTAAACATGTAAGCTGCAAATGGGGGGGGTGGGGCTAAGGTTTTTTGGAACCCCTTATTTTGAAGGCTTACAATCATTTTTCCTTAAGTATAGAATGAAAATGATAATATATTGCGTCCAAAATAACTGAAAAGGTTCCAAGAATTTTCTTTAATCTAATTTTAACAGACTATTATGTAACTAAAATAAAATTCGCCTTTCACAAAAATTAGACCAGGCTGATGAAAGCGATGGACTAGTTTATAATTAGGATCATATGCGCGTAGCACTATTACGATAATTAGCGTATGCTATAGCAATTATGTGAGCATGCGTATTATACTCAATTAAATTAAAATTTTAGCTTTTTCTTTATGTTTGTAACATATACAATTTACTAAAAAGAAAGGAATTAATAGTATTGGAGAATCTATTTCGGTGCGTTTAATGCGATTTATCACGACAGCCGAAAGCTTTATGAGGTCACACTTAAAGTGCTTCGTTCGTAGCAAAATTTTTTCCATCTTATCGCTTTTTAAGAGACGCTAATTGTACGTTTTTAAGCCATATATACAGTGGTGTAGTGCTGTGGGAACGCGTGGGAACGGCGTTCCCTTACTTTTTTTGGTAGACGGAACGGCGTTCCCTCACTATTTCAAGTAAATCCGAACTTACAAATCTCTAACGTCATGAAATTTTAATTCCCACCCCTAGAAGAAATATGAGAAAGAATCATTAACTGTTTCATTTCTTTTGGCTTCGACTGAGGCAATGCTAGCCTATAAAGATCTGATGAAACAGTCACCACGGCGTACCAGTTGTTAACTTTTTTTTAGTTAATCATTCCAGTTGTTAGCTATTTTTATTGATCGTACTGGATGTCATATATCTAATGACACTGGAAATACTGCATCTTCAACCTTGGAATATATCCTAATATCCAGTGCATATGACCTCAAAATATCCCTGAAATTGGTCAGATTTCAAAAGATTTCCAGGGGGGGCTTACAGTGCCCCCGGACCCCCAGCTCTATGGGCTCGCCATTGTCCCCCCTGCATCTGAGTAACACTTTCAAAATGCGTTCCCTCACTTCTTTATTTAGCACTACACCACTGCATATATATATATATATATATATATATATATATATATATATATATATGAAAATTATTTCACGAAAGTAACACGTGAAAAATATTTATGATGAATAAAACCACGAAGGAAAGGAAACACAAAAAGGTGCTCAAGCGCTTTCGTCTAATGACATCCTCAGGAACACTGAAGTACATAAAAGGTTACGGCCTATATATAGGTTACAGAAAGAAAAAAAAATAAATAAATAAATAACATACATACACACAAACATATATATACATATATACATATACATACATATCTACACACATACATATACTGTATATATATTATATATATATATATATAATATATTAATATATATATATATATATATGCAATAAACGGAGAAGTAAAAATAAAAATTAAAAATTAAAGATTAGAGGATTAACAAAGAGGCATACAGATTTGTAAGGAAAAATATCGATTTTTAGCACAAGATCAAATGAATTAAAAATACAAATTTATACTGGAAATCTACCCGGGTTTTAACACATTGCCTTTTAGAGTCAAGTTTCGATATATATAAAAATAAAATGAAGATTAAAAGTTAATAAAGTAGCGTACAAGTTTACCAAAGATTTAGCGTCCTACCCTTTTTATCTAAATTTGTTTTGAAGGAATTCAAAACAACAGGATCGAGTTGAAAAAGACCTTTGCTTATGTTGAAGTTATTTGAAAGTTGGATAATGGCAGACTCAAGAATATTTCTATTACAATGTTGCTAGAATGAAATAAAACTGAAGCATTATTCCAATCAATACAGTGGGATAACTCTGACAAATGGACAAAAAGAGCACTGGACAACTGTCCTGTTCTAACGGAATATTGATGCTGTTTTATACGTGTGTGCAAATCCTTTCCCGTCTGACCTATGTAAAAGGAATCACATTGTTTACACCCAATTTTATAGATAATGCCTGAATTATTGGTAGGGCTATTTTTTACTATGATATTTTTCACAATATTGTTATATGAAAATACTACATTAATATCCAAAAGTTTAAGTACATTAGCAATGCCTAAAAAGCCCGGGAAAAATGGAAGTACTAAAATATTTTTTGACAAAGTACGAGTGTTATTATTGACATGATAGAAAGTTCGTTTTGCCTTGTTGAGACAAGATTCCATAAACGCAGATGGGTAACACAGATCACTTCCAATACCGTTGATTTTTTCCAATTCGGCATCGATGTATTCCGGACTGGCGATCCTAAGGGCGCGGAGAAACATTGATGAAAAAATGGCCTTCTTAGTGGGGGTGTCATGTCCCGAGTAAAAGTGTACGTAGGACAAATTGTTTGTTGTTTTCCGATAGATACTAAACTTAAAACCTGGGCTTTCCTTCCCTATGTACCCGCACATCCAAAAATGGGATTGAATTGTCTTGTTCCACTTCTAAAGTAAACTTAATGGATGGGACTTGATCATTTAATTGAAGGAGGAAGTTATCCAGGTCACGATTCATGGGCCAGATACACAAAATATCGTCGACGTACCGCAACCATGGGATGCCAACCCCCAGGATTCTCGGAATGTAAGTAATTTCGAAAAACTCCATATAAATATTGGAGAGGAGGGGCGATAAGGGGTTGCCCATGGCCATCCCAAACACTTGTTGATAATACTCGTTATTGAAAGTGAATTTACAGTCTTTGATGCAAAGCTTAATAAGTTCCAAAACAATGTGTGAAGGTAGTGGCAGGTCATACTTAGGTAATTCTTGGGAGAGAAAGTCAAGCATATCATCAATCGGCACTTTTGTGAACAATGAACAAACGTCAAAACTGATCAATCTATCGTTAGTTTCAGTACGTGCATTATTCAATTTTTCAGTAAGATCCATGGAATTTTTTACATGTGCATCAGAGATAGTTCCGAAAATGGGGGACAAGACTTTGACAAGCCATTTGGAGAGTTTATAAGTAATAGAGCCCACCGAGCTAATAATAGGGCGCATAGGGTTGCCAGGTTTGTGGGTTTTATTAAGACCGTAAAGGTAGGGCAGAGAAGGTGAAGTGGACATGAAAAGCGGAATTAAGTCCTTATGATCTTTGAGAATGCGTTTCAAGCCACTATTAAATGATTTGATGACGTCATCCTGCGGGTTCTTCCTAAGTTTGCTGTATGTGGCGGGGTCCTGGAGAAGCTCGTTCATCTTTCCGATGTAGTCCACTTTGTCCATAATAACTATGGTGTTAGCCTTGTCTGCTTTAGTAATATGGAGCTCCCCATCTTTTTTTAATTGTGAGAGGCCATCGCGAAAACGTTTAGATTTCCAGTATAAATTCGTATTTTTAATTCATTTGATCTTGTGCTAAAAATCGATATTTTTCCTTACAAATCTGTATGCCTCTTTGTTAATCCTCTAATCTTTAATTTTTAATTTTTATTTTTACTTCTCCGTTTATTGCATATATATATATATATATATATGTATGTGTGTAGATATGTATGTATATGTATATATATATATATACAGGGCGTCCCAAAAAAATGTATACACACTTTAAATACTTATAAAGGCAGTGTTTATTAAAATACATTTCATTTTCAAAATGTAATAGAATCTACAGACATTATTTAATTGTTTTGTCAACGCCTGTTTTCAAACTGACGTCCGTTCTGGTCCAGGCACTGCTGATAACGCGAAGCAATGGAATCGCAAACATCACGAAACATTTCGTTTGGTATTTGTGTGCATTCTCGTTCAATGGCTGCTCTCAATTCAGCGACTGTTGCAGGTTTTATAGCGTAGACTTTGTCTTTTAAGTATCCCATAAAAAAGTCTAGTGGTGTGAGGTCTGGTGAACGCGGAGGGTATTCTACGAAACCCCTTCGTCCAATCCACATCCACATCGTGCCAAGTACCACTCGCAATACTCCACTCTTCGGTCCGGATCATCTTCATTAATAGCATGGACTAATCTTGGAATGTAACTTTTCCATTGACAGCGCTTCAAAATGCGTTGGACAGACGATTCTGAAATTCTTACCTCACGACTCGCTTGCCGCACAGATTTTCTTGGACTTTGGTGATACGTTTCCAGTACTCTTTCTTGCTTTGTGGGGCTTGTCGATGTCCGTGGTCTTCTGGAACGCTTCTTGTGGACATTCTGAACAGTTCCATCGGCTTCAAACTTATCTCTAATTCGAGTGATGGTAAGTCGCGTTGGTGGATCTGTTTGAAACTCCCTCCTAAACTGTCTTTGCACTTCAACTGCGTTTTCACACTTCCAGTAGCATTTTAGAATGAATTTCCTTTGTTCAAAGCTTAGTCTGACTGCCATTATTAATTCTAATGGGTTTAACTTGGAAAGAAAGAAACATCAATTGAGCTATCAGCTGTTAAAGTGTGTATACATTTTTTTTGGGACGCCCTGTATATATATGTTTGTGTGTATGTATGTTATTTATTTATTTATTTTTCTTTTTTTTTCTTTCTGTAACCTATATATAGGCCGTAACCTTTTATGTACTTCAGTGTTCCTGAGGGTGTCATTAGACGAAAGCGCTTGATCACCTTTTTGTGTTTCCTTTCCTTCGTGGTTTTATTCATCATATATATATATATATATATATATATATATATATATAGATAGAGAGGAGAGAGAGAGAGAGAGAGAGAGAGAGAGAGACAAGGAGTTACAAGGAATTAGAAGAACAAGAGGAAGCCTCAAAAATCTCTCAGTCCACTCGGGGAGGTGGAATGGATGGAAAAGCATAAGGCTCCCCGCCCCGCCTTTGCAGCTACTGAAAAAGGTTGAAGGAAATATTTTGACTTTGAAAAGTAGCCAAAGAAATGTTAGAGGAAAGAGGAGAATAGATGAACCGGTTTTACAATTAGGCTATGCACATACAAAAATCGTATACTATATAGCACTGTTGCAACTAAAATAATATATTTGTGCTGATCGTATATCATCTATTTGGTATCGTCACAAGAACCTCGAACGTATGGCTTTGATTTTAGGCAAAATATTTACAACTCTATTTACCGAAGTATCTGGCCACAAAAAACTCATGGCCCACTGCAGACTAGCCCCTAAAGGATTAAGAAAGAGGAAAAGTTCAAATTCTCCATGTCTACACCCAAATACGCGCAAAGCCATCAGCAGAAATAGAAGTAAGGCTCCTCACCTTATCATTCGCGTGGGCCTTCTCATTCGCTGGCAAAGTGATGAAATACTTCTAAGGAAAGGGGTTGAGCAGTAATTGAAAAGGGAAATAAGATTTTCCACACCACGCCCTCGCCCGTCACGTTCACCAGCTACACGAGAGAAAGAAGAGAAAAAGTAAGTGATGGGAGAAACGTAACTCTACCTCACCGAATCCATGCCATGTCTTTTTTGTTTTAGGGTTTTTGGTTTATTACTAAATTTTACGTAGGCTAGTACCACAAAAAATAGTATTAACCCTGAGCTACTATCGTTGGGTCAATTCTGACCCTGAGTACACTTTTATTTTATCACGGGAAATAATGATAGTAGTTAAGGGTTAACATCTTTACTTTTTACAATCATACTATCATACTATCATACAATCATACTATTACTAACTAATATAGACGATGACACATAAAAGTAGAAAAAATAAGAAACTCAGATGATGTAGAATCTGTAGAAACGGACAGGAATAGAATTAACAATTCGTCAGAAGGTAGCAGAGTGAAATTTAACACGAAGAAACTTCAACTATTATGCTCCGGAAGAAGTGAAAACTAAAATCCATGGAATACTATATACTCTGAATAGACAGAAAATCCAAAGAAACTCAGTTTTAATGATCGCCAAATTTGAGGCAAAATAAGAGAGCAAAAAAAATAACTGGACAGATACTGAGAACCTTTAAAAGAAAGGACAGGAATATAATGATTCCTCTATGGAAAGTACCTATCATACCCGAGTTGGAGTATTGCTCATTCTTAACGTCCCCGCAGAAAGAAGATATTAGTCAATTAAAAGGTATTTGAAACTCCACAACCAAGATCAATGGATGCAAAGAACTAAATTACTGGGAAAGATTATGCGAATTTCATTTGTACTCGCTGGAAAGAAGAAATGAAAGGTACACCATTAGTTACCCATGGAAAATAATAGAGGACCTAGTCCCTAATTAATCTTAATTTGAACTCTTTTACCATTTAAACAACAGTGAAAAATAGAAATAGAAAAAAATGTGAATTGTTCTCAAGCTAAAGGCTAGACAGGACACATCCTCAACCCTGAAAGAAAATGGCTTCGTTTTCAGAGGGCGAAGAGTGTTCAACCAACACAAATAGTGTCGCTGTGGAAGCCCTCAAAAGAAGACTAGACACCTGGCTCATAACAATCCCAGGCATTTGCGGGCATTCGCCCTTGGAAACTCCTTCATGCGTAAAACAAACTATAAAGTAATATCTAATATACTATTGAGCTAAAATGTGTGTGTGTGTGTGTGTGTGTGTGTCCGCTTTCTTCGGAACAACCGTGCACAGCCTAAACGGCACATCGGAAAATTCTGCAACCACTACCAACTGATAGCCCATGAGGTGACGATGTGCTCTGTCAAGTTTCCCGGTCCTAGGTCAACGGTTACTGGGTCCGAAGGCCCCAGCACCGCGATAAAACTACAGAAAAGAACGCAGCCGTGAAAATCTTGAGCTTCACATTTATAGTTGTTGTTGTTGTTTAGCCGATCAGCCCACCCTGATCGAGCAAGCCGGCGCGCGGCGGCACGCAGGTAACCGATCGCCCTCTCCGGAGTGGACCAGAGGTTCAGCGCATTAGTGATGTTGTGTTGCGTTCGTTGTTGTGCTAGAGCGGTACAGTCCGTCATAATGTGTTCAATTGTTTGTGGTGTGTCTTGGCACAGGTGGCAGGTGTCGTCTATGTTGTCTAGTCTGTGTTTATATGTCCGTAAGTTGGGGTGATGTCCACATCGGAATCGTGCTAAGTTAACTTAACCCGAGGTTAAAAAAAAAGTTGATTACATTTATAGTGTGCTATATATACTGCTACTCGCCCGGAGGGGGTAGCAGTATGGGGAGAGGGGGTGGGGTATTGGGGGAGTGGGGGTAATGGGGAGAGGGGTGGGGGTAATGGGGGTAGTGGCTTTTTTACTTTTGTGTGTTGGGTAATGGGGGAGTGGGGGTGGGAGGGTAATGGAGTAGGGGGGTGAGGGTAATAGGGGTAATGGCGTTTTTTTTTAATTAGCCACTTCTTTCTCTTGGGCTTCATATAATATAATTTTAAATCTACAACTAATAAAAAAAAAATGAAGTAGCCACTTCTTCCTATGAGGGCCTTATATAATATAATAAAAAATAATGAAAAAGTGAAAAAAAAATGTCTTTTTCTCTTTACATTTGTGATTGATTGGATAGCCCGAAAGGACTCGCAATTTAATTGGGATATTAAGCTTCATTCTTTCATCGATTTGCAGTTACGATTCATTACAATTTTTTTAATTGTATTATTTTATAAAGTATGACAAAAAATAAACGATAAAGTTAGACTCGAAGTGAACCATTTTCCGATATGTTAGAGGGGAAAAAGCATTCCATCATATTATAGTATTTAACAAACGCAAAACTTTCTTATTTGGATCATAAAAAATTGATGTATATTTAAACGACGGTGCTTCTAATTGTACCATCCAGTGATATGCCATATATATGAGATAGATGTGATATGCCATACTTTTGTCGCTTAGCCACTTCTTCCTATGAGGGCTTCATATAATATAATTTTAAATCTACAACCAATAAAAAAAAATGAAGTAGTGAAAAAAAATCTGGAGGGCGATAGCGAGCTACCGCTTGTGTTTTCTACTCTCAGAACACAACTGAAAACATAATCCGAAACAAGCAATTATACATAAATTCACAACACTTGTTATTAAGTTTTGTTAAAAATAACTTTTTAGTCAGGATTTCAATGACAGAAAATACGTTACTGATTTTCGCTCTCGCTTACATAACATACCCACTCATACTCATGAACCTCATGCTCCCATACATATATATATATATATAGTGGCGGATCCAGAGGGGGCTAAAAGGGCTCTAGCCCCTCATTGATAGAGCTGTTTCGCGAATCGCAACCTAAGTAAAAAAAAATTCCTATATCCGCCAAGTGAGGCTGCAGCTGATCCTTTTTCTTGATGGAGGAATAGGGTCCGCGTGGGTCTCTCTCTTGTGAGAGAAGTTTGATGTGTATATTCATAGTAATGAAATGCTTTAATTTTATTCCCGAATACAGTAATACTGGAATAGCGTATTTAATGTGGCTGAAAATATCGTGAGGTTTGGCTGAGAGTCCCATAGCCTATTATATATTTTATAATGATATAAGGCAATGCTGGAAGCTTGGCATAATTGAAGAGTTGTTTGTTGGCAAAGACAATTTAGTTAGGTCTGCACTGATAAAGACTTCAGGAGGAAAATTAAAGAGACCTATACAAAAACTCTATGCTTTAGAAATCAGCAAAAACACAGATAGTCGAGATGAAACATTTGGGTTACAGCCTCATGGAGAAGGCTTGGCTAAACTTGCAGAAGGTAATGACAACAATGCCTTTTCGGTGGGGAGTGTTAGAAAATCTAGAAGAGGAAGCGCCATTGTTGTCTCAAGGCGATATGATGATTAAGCTGATTGATGCAGCATTGCTTGTATATGGTTCTTGGTTCTTGAGTTTCTCGAACGATAAGGTTTTTACACCACCGGCTTGCTAGGCCTGTCGTGGCAACCCTCTTCTTTTATCCTGACTTGGGACCGGCATGGGATTCCAGGTGTCATTCCCCATGGCAGAAGACTATTCTGAGAAAGACACGAAGAGATAGGATAAGGAATGAAGAAATAAGAGCCAATGTGGAGGTAACGCCGATTTTAAGAAAAATCGACGTTGCCAAATTGAGATGGTTGGGCCACTTGGAGAGAATGGAGGAGGGGAGAACTGCAAGGAGGTGCTGGGAGTGGAGACCAGGGAATGGCAGAAGACCGCGAGGGAGACCGAGAAGGAGATGGAGGGACGAAGTGGAGGAGAGCTTGCGAAGATACGACTTGCCCAGCATGCAAGAGCTCGAAAAAATGGAAGTGCTGCTGGACAGGGCAGAGTGGCGAAGGAGGCTGGCCCCACTGACAGGCTGACTAGCTCACCTGGGAGCTGAAGAAGACGAAGAAGAAGAAGAAGAAGATTGCTTGTATATATTAAGTTAAGGTGTGTATATATATCCATCTCATAATTGTAAGGTTAGAGAAAAATTCACTTAATTTAGAGCTAGCCTTTTTGAGCTCTTGTGGCATCATTGTTTGGTACTCTTGTAGCATCATTTTTTCGGGGGGGGGGCACTGGCGCGTCCTTTCTACTCGTTTGTTGAATGCAGCACTTATAGGGCATGGTCTTATAGAGAGCTCTCTTGCAATTCAGTTTGGTTGTTTAGATACAAGATTGTTGCATCGTGCAATGGTGCAGGTTGTGTTGTTGTTGCAAGGTTTAGAAAGAAGACCATAAATAGTGCCCCTTTGGTTTTTTATCTCAATTTTATGCAACTGAGGCCTATGGTAGGCCCACATCGAGTCAGCAACCCTGAGGTAGGACTTAATAGGACCTCCAAGTTCGTAAGTTTTAGTCTAACTTAACTTAGGCTGTAGGTTGAAGTGGCCCTTCAGAGCTTGGCCGTTCAGGGCTCAACTGGGATTCTGAACCCAATAAAATAAAATATAACAGGTTATAAATAAAATATACAGGGTCCACAAAGTCTTTTCCGGTTTTAAAATTTTATTACAACAAAACCAAAAGAGATAGAATAATGCAGTTTTTTTGGCATTTTGTTGCTTAACTAATCAAGTTTCTTACTTGATTTACAGGTTATAATAATCTGAGTGTCAAGTTGCTATTGATAGAAGCTTGAACGAAAATGGCGACTACACAGGAGAAAGCTCAATGTGTAATCTGGTTTGTAAAGCTTGGACTATTTGCACTTCATACGCGTAAAGATGCAATCTCTTGGGTACAACTTTGCGTACCGTTGATCTTGGTAGCTACAGTTCACTCGAGATACGACAAGTAGACTTTCTAAGGCTGCGTTGGAACGTCTCTTGGACGAGTCTTGGCGAGTCAATCACACTTCCTGTCTCCCGAAACTCGCAAAACCACCTACTAATGCTGGGTTTGGAGGTAGGATCCTTGCCATATTGACGGCGTAATTCCGTTGAATAGTTGTCACTGATTTCGACCATGCAAACGAGATTACACATTCAGCTTTCTCCTGTGTAGTCGCCATTTTCGTTCAAGCTTCTATCAATAGCAACTTGACACTCAAATTACAACTTGTAAATCAAGAGAAACCTTCATTAGTTAAGCAACAAAATGCTAAAAACTGCATTCTATTAAGTATCAACTTTAATCATATTTAATCTACAGGGTGTCCATAAATGATTATCCTGATTAAAGCATGCTATGACTTTTAAATAAACACTCGTATTCAAACACAGTTTTAATCATAAGTAGATAAACATACAAAGTTTTGATACATAGTTAATGAACTTAATAAGCTTCCACATGTGCACCCCTAGTGGCACGTAAAATGTCTAAACGGTATTCACACTCACGCCACACATTTTTCAACATTTGTGGGTTAACTGTTGCAATTGCATCCGTAATGCGTTCTCGCAATGTCCTGATATCTTGAACAACTGTTGCATAAACCAAATTTTTAACATGACCCCAGAGAATGAAATCCAGCGGGATAATGTCTGGTGATCTTTGGGGCCATGGGATTGGCCCGTCCCTGCCAATCCATCGATTTGGAAATGTTGCGTCGAGAGTTTCACGAACAACATGCGCCCAATGAGGGGGTGCCCCATCTTGTTGGAAGATGACAGTTGGCTGCCTGTCCTGCAGCTGGGGGATGGCGTAATTAGTGAGCATATCCAGGTACACAGTTGCGGAAACAGTGTTCTCAGCGAAGAAGAAAGGACCAATTATCTGGTCATGCATTAGTCCACATCAGACATTGATCTTCGGACTGCCCCGAATATGCTCCCTTACGGCACGTAGGTTTTCCGATCCCCAAATACACACATTGTGTCTGTCGACTCTACCACTAAGATGAAACGTAGCCTCGTCTGAAAAGCAGACACGTAACAAGAAGTCATTATCATCGTCAATGCTGTTCAAAATGTCAATAGTGAATTGTTCACGTTTTGGACGGTCATCAGGCTTCAGTTCTTGAACAATTTGTACCTTGTAGGCGTGTAACTTCAAACGTTTGTGTAACACCTTGTGCACCGTAGAATTCGGTATCTTTAGTTGGCATGAAGCTTGTCTCACCGATTTCCTTGGTGACCGTGTGAAAGCAGTTTGAATGTTTTCCACCGTCCCATCGGAAACTGATGGTCTACCACTGCTCTTTCCCTTTTCCACGTTTCCAGTTTCCAAGAATTTTTTCATCCACGACTTAATTAACTTCACATCAGGTGGATTCTTTCCATACTTTGTTCTGAACCTTCGCTGAACACTGACAGGAGATTTTGTTTCTGCAAGCCACACAACACATTGTGCCTTCTCTGTCACAAACGCCATCTTAACTGAACAGCTACTACAGCGCTCCTAACGGCGAATGCGGTAGACGAAACACACCAGCACAGAAACTCTATGCGTGTACGAGATCACCTGTAAAAAGAAAACGGCTGTAACATTCGTCATTAAAACATGAGAGTATACTGTTTTCAGGGTAAACATTTATGGACACCCTGTAATTATAGTGAACTTTATTTTTAAGCCGTACCCACTATATGTGGTTGTGTTGCAGTTAATTAATAGCGTTACGAAGTAATTACATTTGGAATTTTATGTTATATAATATATATATATATATATATATATATATATATACACAGTATGTGTGTGTGTGTGTATATATATATATATATATATATATATAGAGAGAGAGAGAGGAGAGAGAGAGAGAGAGAATGAAATTTTCAAGAATTTGGAGAGTTACCCATGAAAAATCATTTTCTTTAAAGAATTTTATTTTATGAGGAACTAAACAAAATCTCTGATAACCTGTAATTGTCATGGTTAACTTGTAGATATAACATATGAATATATTGTACTAGTTTCGTACTAAAGTAATTGGCATGAAACTGATTAAAAATAAACAAAGTTCACTATTGTTTAAAATCCTGAAGTGAGGGTAAGCTGGGTAATTTGTTCATTGTAGGAATGTGATCATCAAAGATCTTATATTAGATTGGTATGCTTATACAGGACTACAGGGGTATATACGAGTATTTTGTTTTTTCTGGAAACAAAGAGTCTGGAACTCTGCTGTAAATTTCCGACAACCTTTGACATTTTCTACCCCATTCCACCCCGTGACCATTGAAATCCCCCCCATCCCCTAAAAAAGGGTCCTTCCTTTTTCTAAAATTGTTATTATATAAAAAGGAAATAATTAAAAGAAAATCAGATCGGAATGAAAATAGAAAACATGAAATTTTCTTTCACATGTTGAAAATAAAAGGTACAGGAGCGCCGTTCCAGCGCGTTCCGCCAGAAAAAAAAGCCATATATATATATATATATATATCTATGAAAGGTCCCAAAACAAGACATCAATTCGAACATTTGTTTTAGTTATAACAAGCGGGAGCTCGCTATCGCCTTCCGGGCAGGTAGCAGTATATGTCACAGTATATGTAGCAGTATATGTCACAGCTAGCTGTATATTCTGATACGGATTACCCCCACCCTCTCCGTCATTACCCCTCCACCCCCACTCCCCATTACCCCACACACAAAAGTAAAAACGCCATTACCCGCATTATCCCCACCCGGGCGGGTAGCACTGTGACATATACTGCTACCCGACCTCCGGGTGGGTAGCAGTATATGTTACAGTATATGTAGCAGTATCTTGACACAATGTGAAGCTCAAGATTTTCACGGCTGCGTTCTTTTCTGTAGTTTTATCGCGGTGCTAGGGCCTTCGGACCCAGTAATTGTGACCGAGGACCGGGAAACTTCACAGAGCACATCGGAAGCTCATGGGCTATCAGTTGGTGGTAGTTGCAGAATTTTCCGATGTGCCGTTTAGGCTGTGCACGGTTGCAAAGAAAGCGGACAGACACGCAGACACAGACACACACACATTTTAGCTCAATAGTACTATACGGGTGTCCATAAATGTTTACCCTGAAAACAGTATGCTCTCATGTTTTAATGACGAATCTTACAGCCGTTTTCGCTTTACAGGTGATCTCGTACACGCATAGAGTTTCTGTGCTGGTGTGTTTCGTCTACCGCATTCGCCGCTCGGAGCGCTGTAGTAGCTGTTCAGTTAAGATGGCGTCTGTAGAGAAAGCACAATGTGTTGTGTGGCTTGCAGAAACAAAATCTCCTGTCAGTGTTCAGCGAAGGTTCAGAACAAAGTATGGAAAGAATCCACCTGATGTGAAGTTAATTAAGTCGTGGACGAAAAAATTCTTGGAAACTGGAAACGTGGAAAAGGGAAAGAGCAGTGGTAGACCATCAGTTTCCGCAACTGTGTACCTGGATATGCTCACCAATTACGCCATCCCCCAGCTGCAGGACAGGCAACCAACTGTCATCTTCCAACAAGATGGGGCACCCCCTCATTGGGCGCATGTTGTTCGTGAAACTCTCGACGCAACATTTCCAAATCGATGGATTGGCAGGGACGGGCCAATCCCATGGCCCCCAAGATCACCAGACATTACCCCGCTGGATTTCTTTCTCTGGGGTCATGTTAAAGATTTGGTTTATGCAACAGTTGTTCCAGATATCAGGACATTGCGAGAACGCATTACGGATGCAATTGCAACAGTTAACCCACAAATGTTGGAAAATGTGTAGCGTGAGTGTGAATACCGTTTAGACATTTTACGTGCCACTAGGGGTGCACATGTGGAAGCTTATTAAGTTCATTAACTATGTATCCAAAGATTGTATGTTTATCTACTTATGATTAAAACTGTGTTTGAATACGAGTGTTTATTTAAAAGTCATAGCATGCTTTAATCAAGGTAATCATTTATGGACACCCTATATATTAGATGTATTTTTTTGTAAATTTAATTTCAAATACATTTTCCTAGAGACCGGACTTATGGGACACCCTATATATATATATATATATATATATATATGAGAAAGACATTTGGGCTTTTGGGCGTATTGCACAGTGAGTTGATAGAATGACATTCATCATATTACCTGCACAATGATAAAATCTTTTCTATCATCTATTCTATCCTTTCTATCATCAAGTCTTTCTATTCTACATAGAATACTATTCTCTCAGAACAGGGGCGGATTTAGGTTTCCTGGCGCCAAGTGCCATACTGATTTAGTCGCCCTTCGGACACTTACAAAGTTACCATTTAGCAATAATATATATATATATATATATATATATTTAAGGGATTGTTATATATGTATATATATATATATAACAATCCCTTAAATGTGTAAACAGAAATGCACTGTAGGTTATCTTTACGATCTTTATGTTTAGTTACGAAATCGGCCGCTGGAGAATACTCAAAGCAGTTTCCGCCGAATCTGCTGAGCAGCGAAGGAATCAATAAGATCTGTATAGCTAAGAGCTCTCGTGAGTTCCGATTCAATACTAAGGATAGCTAAAGAGTTGAGACGATTTTCTGACATCACTGACCGTAAGTAGTTCTTTAGTCGTCGCAGTACAGAAAAAGATCTTTCGGCAGAACAGTTGGAAGCCGGCTTATTTAGGAAGATCCTGACCGCAATATCAACATATGGGTAAACTTCTTTTAATCCCTTTGCTTGGATCATCTCACTCATCTCAAGAATGCTCGTAGGAGTTTTCTCCAAATTCAGAAGAAACCCACGGAAATGAAGGCACTCATTAACAAATGCTTCCGCCAAGTCATCCTTGTAAAATTCCCAAAGCTTAGTAGCATTGGCAGTTATATCTGTCGGATTCAAGGTGGTGACTTTTGTGAAAAATGCAAACCCTGTATAGAGGTTTTCATACACATCTTTGCGACGGTTTAATTCCGACAATAATCTGTCAAGTACCACGAGATAAGTATTAAGGAAGAAGTTCCTCCGTCCATCTAATTCTACCTCGCCTTCGTGAGTTTCGTCGACTCGAAGTGTTGTTTTCTTTTTTCTTTTCATTGTAACTTCATATTCGCGGATAGATGATTTCTTAATTGCTGCTTCTTCATAAAAGTCGAAGTTGTCTCTTGCATCTTTTACATAGAATGTCAATGATGCATACAGTTCTGCTACGATACCAAGATCAATGTTAACTGCTTGGAGCTGTTTACTAGTAGCATTGAATCTTTCCAGAATGTCACCCCACATTAAAGAAAGAATTGTAGTTTCAAGACGTTGCAGTTGATTGAAGTAGCCTGATGCTTCACTGCGTGTACAAGGCTTTTCTGATTCATCTTCTTCAATGGACGTAAGTGCCTCTATAACCTCTTCCCAGTCTTTATTGAGACTCCTACACGCTTCTTCACGGGCTGGCCATCGAGTGTCTGATAAGCTCTTCAGCGTTACATTTTCAGATTTGGTAAAATGATTTTGTAGTATTTCCCAACGGTGAGTGGAGGCAGTGAAGAACACGTAAAGATTTTGGAGAAGTGCGAAAAAATCAATGGCTTCCTTACAACAACTTGCTGCACACTGTCCAATCAAAATTAATGAGTGTGCAGAGCAGGGTACGTAAACTGCTACTCGGGACGCTTCCTTTATTCTGGCTTGCAAGCCAGAGTAAGTCCCTGACATGTTGGGAGCGTTATCATACGACTGCCCTCTGCAGTTTGCAATGTCGAGGTCATGCATTTTTAATATGCTGGAAACTGAGTTGAAAAGCTGCTCTGATTTGTCGGATAGGGACAACTAATCGCCGCCTATTCATCGCCGACCCAATTCAGCGCCGAACCAACTCATCGCCGAACCAACTCATCGCCGAACCAACTCATCGCCGAACCAACTCATCGCCGAACCAACTCATCGCCGAACCAACTCATCGCCGAACCAACTCATCGCCGAACCAACTCATCGCCCCAACTAACTTACCTTAAAAATTGAAATTCATAGAGGTTAAAGAGGAAGAACCTTTTAATAAAAAATGGAATTAAATGGAATTGAAAAACACCTTTATTCAAAATAATAAAATAAAAAATAAAATGCTTATTACTAAAAAAATATTATTATACAGAAAAAATAGAAAACGAAAATGCTTATTTTAAGTTATGGGAAATACCACGTAGATATTCAATAGGTGTCCTTTCAGCAAAATTTCTGACTATTCTGAGAATTTTTTCATCGGTGTCACGGTATTTTTTCAACTTGGCCGGTGGTGCATTGCCAGCTACGAGCGACTCTAAATAAGTGTCTCGACGTTTTTGAATTTTTTTTAGTCCTTTAATAAACTTCCAAATTGTTGGATGATCCATCTCTAATTCCATGTGGAGCCTTCGATTTGCTGCTTCTGCATGGTTGTTTGTTTTATCTTCATTATTTAAAATGCGAAAATATAAATTCCACATTTCCGTTGGGAAGAGAGGGGTTAGGTTAGGTTAGGTTAGGTGAAAACTTCTCTTTGCCTCGCTGGCTTAAAACACGCTCCATTGTGAAGGGTTTACTTGAAAAATTTAAACTGGCGAAGCTTAAACAGCTATGAGTAAATGATACGAACTGAAGTTGCCAGCGTCGAAGGTTAATAAGAACTAAAGTTGCCAGGTTTAAGTTGGCGATTGGTTGGTTTGGTAATTAGTTGGTTTGTAATTTGGTAATTTAGTTGGTCGGTAATTAGTTGGTTTGGCGATGAGTTGGTTCGGCGATGAGTTGGTTCGGCGATGACTTGGTTCGCGATGAATTGGCAGCGATGAATCGGCGGCGATGAGTCGTGCTAGACGCCTGATTTGTGGCCTACGCTGGGGAGGAATGCCAAAAATCGCTCTACGGGATGCCCATCTTCTTTTACATATCTCAGAATAACTGCAAGTTAATCGACATGTGATATGTCTGGGGTGGAGTCCACAATAATGGAATAGTACTTCGCACACTTCACTTCCTCAGTTATTTGTTTGGTAACTTTGTCAGCCATTAGTTTGATGAATTGCTCACATGTAAACGAAGACAAGTATGAGGTATGACCTTTTCCTGGATTTTTGTATTTTGCAATATGTTCCGCCAGAAAAGAGTCAAATTCAGCAATAAGTTCCAAAGCCATTATAAAGTTTCCACTGTGGACAGAACCAAATTTCTCAATATGGCCCCTAAAAGATAAACCATGAGATGCCAATGACCGGACCACTGCAACAACTCGTTGTAAAACATTCCTTCAATACTTCTTCTCCTCATCAATTTGATAGAAAAGTTGTCTGTCAATTCTTCCGAGAGTTGAACTTCTCATTTTCATAGCTAACACACATGACTTACTCTATGTTCAGAGGAATTTTCATGGCTTGTTAATGCTTCACTGCCATGCTTCCAGTCATCAAATCCTTCCTTACCAATTTTAGTAGTTCCACCAAATAACTGACATGGAACGCAGAAAAGTGAACCTGTGCTCTTCGAATACATTAAATATATTCTCTTCACCTTCTCTCCGTTGACAAGCTGTGTTTCAAATAAGGTTTTACAAAAATATCTGAATCGTTCACGAAAACGTCTCTTTGATTGAGAAAAGTTCATGTTTTCTAGGTCCTGATTTATGCCATGCTCTGACACATAATGACATGTAGCATCATTAACTTCGCATAATGCTGGGTCTTGTCCACTGGAAGTATTGCTTGAGGGAGTTGTGATGCTACCTACATCACAAGATTCAGTATACAGTGTAGGGTAGGCAGGATTCTTGAACTTCTCTACCAGATAATCTAAAATTACTAGGACCTTCATTAACATCTTGATCTTCTTGGAAACTCCTAATCTCGGTACATTCTAATTCTTTTAAAAGAACATTCGGATTTGTTTCAACAGTTTTCCTCTTTATATCAGATTTCTTGAAGAAAGTATCAATTTTCGCAGTTTTGTCAATGACATCTCGTTGTTTTTCAGCTTTCTCCAGAGCTCTCTTCTTATACTCCGAGCCGCCTAGTCTTTTTCTCCCATTACTCATCTGAAAAAACAAATACATCTGAAATTAATTAAATATATAAATAATATATTTTAAAATAGAAATATATCATTAAAATTAATAAAATATATTATAATTATATATTTAAAAAAAATAGCTCAGCCAGGCTGAGTAGGTCTCTAACAGCTAACTACATATAGGTAGTTGTTAACATAAAAAATTCAAAATTGTCTTAAAAACTGCCTTCTTCTTACCTTGTATAAATATCATTACTGTATTAAACTGAGATAAACATAATCTTGTCTTTAAATTTTAAATTTGCCAATTTCAAAGTTCAAAGTTGCAAAATAGAAAAAAATATAAATTCAATTTTATAGAGAAAATCTTAAACAAAATAACTGGCCAAATTTTGGCTTCACACTCTATAAAGTGTAAACAATAAATCTGAAATAAAATAAAAATAATTAGCTTTAAAATAAAGATATTATTAAAATTAATAAAATATATTAAGGCCAAGGACCATCTTTGAAATCGACTTCGTTCAAAATTAATGAGATTTTTTTTTAAGTGGTACTAACTTTTCTCCTTTTTTTTTAGCTAGGAAAATACCAGAAATTTTGGATTTTTTCCCTACCTAAAAAGTACTTTCTTGTTACCATTCTTGTTACCTTTCTTGTTACCTTTCTTGTTACGACTTTTCCTCCAGAATTTTACTGCCCTCAAAATTTTGCCGCCCCCTAAAATTTGCCACCCTGGGCCATGGCCCAATTGGCCCATTTGGCCCATATGTAAATATGTAAATACGCGCCTGATACATATACTGCGTAAACAAAAAGTGTTAAATGTAATTTTTTACTATTTACCACAATTTTAAAAAATTTGTGCTAATCTATCTTTGAATCTTAACTCGTGCAGATTGAAAAATGTCACAAATGCCCTTATCCTATCTTTGAATTCCTTTTTTAAACTGTTCACTTGTTTCTTGTTGATTGATAGCGATATTTTGTCTTTTTTTCTGTTGCTCTTTCGATTTTTGGCGCTCCCTAAACTTCGGCGCCCTGAGCCAGTGCCACGTTGGCTCGCCCCTTAAGCCGGCCCTGTGCCGCCCATTCGAGATGTTCTGGACCTCTGTCTGATTCACTTTTCTTAAATTTCTGCAACATTCGTGGCCTTTTCTCAAATTTTCAATCTGTTGAACAGATTTCCTCTAAACCTCGTCTTCTTTTCCTCACTGGAACTCAGGTGTCTGGGACGACTGACAGCAACCCCTTTTCTGTACCCTCTTACTTTCTCTATACTCAATTTCACTCCAAAGGTGGATGTTGCGTATATGTACGCAATGACCTAACTTGTTCTCGTATTTCCGAAATCGAATCTTCCGAATTCTATACCCATTGGCTTCGGCTTACATGCCAATCTCAATCTAAATACATCTGCGCTGTTTACCTTTCTCCTCATTCTACTGACTATCCAAAATTCTTTGACTTCCTCACTTCCAAAGTGGAATACATTCTTTCCCGTTCTCACTTTGCTGAAATCTCCATTTTAGGAGATTTCAATGTTCACCACCACCTTTGGCTTTCCTCCATTTCACTGACATCCCTGGTGAACGAGCTTACAACTTTTCTATCCTAAATGACCTAGAACAGATTGCACAGCACCCTACTCGTGTCCCCGATCGCCTTGGAGATAGGCCCAACATTCAGGATTTATTTTTTACCTCTCATCCTTTTTCTTACTCTGTGAAACTTTTCTCTCCGTTAGGCTCCTCCGATCACAATCTTATATCTGTTTCCTGTCCCATCGCTCCAATTCGGCCTTTGGATCCTCCCAAGAGGAGGCGCCTTTGGCACTTCAGCGCCGCTGATTGGGAGGCCCTTAGGCAGTACTTCTGTGATTTCCGATGGAATGATTTCTGCTTCCGTGGCCGGGGCCCTTCTGGGTGTGCTGAGCGCATCACAGAGGTGATTCTCTCGGGCATGGAGGCGTACATTCCATATTCTATTCCTACTACTAATACAAGAAAACCTTGGTTTAACTTTACTTGTTCTAATGCTATCCGCAACAGAGATGAGGCTTTCAGAAGGTACCGTCGGCATTCAACTCCTGACTCCCACTCAGCTAATATTTCTGACCGGAATCGTGCAAAATCTCTTCTTCGACTCGCCAAAAATTCCTTCATCCGACAAAAATGTGAAAATCTATCCAATTCTAATTCTTCTCGCTCTTTCTGGCATCTACCTAAGAACCTCTTCAACAACTTTACTTCCTCTTCTTTCCCTCCTCTTTCCATTCTGACCGCGCAGTTGCCGTCTCTTCTCTTAAGGGAGCTGAACTCTTCGCTCAAACTTTCGCTTACAATTCAACCCTGGACGATTCCGGTGCTGTTCCTCCATCTCCTCCCCCTTCTTCTGACTTTATTGTGTCTGAAGTTGGAATCTCTTCAAAAGATGTTTTTTTCTGCCCAATCTGGGCTCAACTCTAGGAAGGCGTATGGTCCTGATGGTGTTCCTTCTGTTGTTCTTAAGAACTGTGCTTCTGTGCTGACACTCTGCCTAGGGAAACTTTTTCGTCTTTTTCTCTCATCTGGTACTTTTCCTTCCTGCTGGAAGTTCGCTTTCATTCAGCCTGTCGCAAAGAAGGGTGACCGCTCTCAACCTTCCAACTATCGTCCAATTGCTTTGATTGCTTGCTTTTCCAAAGTTTTTTAATCTATCCTTAATAGGAAGATTCTTAAACACCTTTCTAGATTCCGGAAGGGACGTTCTACTGGCAATCTTTTTGCATATCTCTCTGACTCTTGGTCATCCTCCTTTCGGGATTTCGGTGAAACTTTTGCTATTGCGCTAGACATATCCAAAGCTTTTGATAGGGTCTGACACAAATGTTTAATTTTAAAACTGCCTTCCATCGGTTTCTATCCTTCTATCCGTTCCTTCACCTCTAATTTCCTTTCTGGCCGATTTATAGCTGCGGTTGTAGATTGCCACTGTTCTTCTCCTAAAGCTATCAACAGAGGTGTTCCTCAGGGTTCTGTCCTGTCACCCACTGCTTTCCTTTTATTTATTAATGATCGGTTAATTCGCACTTCCTGTCCTATTCACTCCTATGCCGATGATTCCAAACTTCGCTTCTCCACCCGCTTCCCAAAGCATCCCTCTTAACAATTACTCCATGATTCGCGTAGTAGGGCTATGGAGTACCTAACTTCCGATCTTTCTAGTATCTCTGATTGGGGCAGAGAAAACCTTGTGGCTTTCAATGCCTCAAAAACTCGGTTCCTCCATCTGTCTGCTCGTCACACTCTTCCACACGACTATCCCCTTACTTTCAACGACACACAACTCAATCCTTCCTCTTCTTTTAACATTCTCGACGTTTCCTTTTCTCATGATCTTTCCTGGAAAGATCACATATACTCTCTTTCTAAAACAGCTTCTAAGAGGTTAGGTGTGCTGTACCGCCTCCGCAGTTTTTTCACCCCCACTCAGTTGCTCTCTCTGTACAGGGGTTTTGTTCGCCCCTGTATGGAGTATGCTTCTCATGTGTGGGGTGGTTCAACCCACACAGCCGTACTTGACTGGGTGGAATCAAAGGCTTTTCGTCTCATCATTTTCCCGCCTCCTACTAATTGTCTTCAAACTCTCTCTCTCTTCGCCACACTGTTGCCTCACTCTCTCTTTACTATCGTTATCATAACGGACATTGCTCTTCCGAACTCTCTAAGTACGTGCCTCCTCCTTTAAGGAGAGCACGCAGTACCAGACTTTCTACACTTTCTCATTCCTTTTCTGTCCAGCCATATAATGCAAGGATTAATCGGTATTTTCAGTCTTTCATCTACTCAACCGGTCAACTCTGGAACAATCTTCCTCAATCCATCTTTCCTCCTGTCTATGACCTCCCATCTTTCAAACGCAGAATGTCTAGGAATCTCGAAAACCCCGGACCTTGGTTTTGGCTCTTTTCTTCTTCTATGGGAGGGGTGCTTTTGTGGGAATTTGCCCTTGTCTCCTCCTTCCTGCCTAAAAAAAAATATTAGAAATTCCTTAAAAAATTATTGAAAGAGATCCAACCTTCTTGGACTTTATTTCTGGAAGGGATTTCAATACTTCATGTAAAGATATTCGAAATAAATGTATTTTCGTTGAAAGTAATTCGTTGTATTATGATATAAATTAAATCGTAAATTCTATTCATTTCAACAATATTTCATGGGTACATTTAAGCTTATGAAGAAATTTTGGTTTAAAATATAGGGGCATGCAGAATTACGTATCACTCGCAAACACTCTCGAGAAGGTTTGCGAGTTTCCAAATTTCAAAACTCGCAAACATTGCACCCTGAATAACATATCACTCCAAACTATGACAGCAGGACTCGCATTTCGCACCCTCGCCAATAATTCTGCATACTCGCAAACATGACTCGCATACTCTCAAACACTGTCGATGGTGTTTGCGAGTGATAGTAATTCAGTGCGCGCGGACATAAAAACTGCATTACTCTCAAACATTGTCGACAGGGTTTGAGAGTCCTGCATAATTTCTCCATGCAGACTCTCAAACTGTGTCACTTGCATTCAAATCCGAATCTTCGTTTTCTACGATAGGAAAGGAGTGACACTTAAATTTTGACCGCAAAATATTATTTTGATTTCATGCAGACTATAATATACACGTTTTTATTATTTTCACACACACACACACACATATATATATATATATATGTATATATATATACCTTTGATAACCTTTGGTTTGCTTCCGCCCAAATCATTCATTCTGAAGGTCAAGCTTTTCACTCCACCTTAGATCTACAGTTTAACGTGGAATCCGAACCACGCCACACTAGCAGCCGAGCGTCTTAACCACTAAGCTACCCAGGGTACCCATTTATCTACCAACCACTTTCTTTTATTGTGTGGAAGGATGAGCAGCTGGGTTTTGCTGCTCGCCGCCTGCCGTCACTAGGTCTCGATCCCGGGGCCGACGGATTCGTAGTCAGCGACGCTAACCACTACACCACCGAGGACTTGGATTCGAGTTCGGGTGCTTTAAGCCACTAAACTGACTAAAGTCAACGTCGGTCGACAGGCTAGCTGGTATAAGAAGACATATATACATTCTTATGGCTATGGGCACTCAAGTGAAAGATGAATTTTTAACTTTTTTTCACTATTAAATTGGTGATTTAAAAATAAAAATATTTTAATATAAAACCGGTATCAATACCGGTATTGGCAAAATAATCGGTATCAATACCGATATTGAAAATTTCGGCATTTTAACAGCCCTAGTCAGAACTAGTATAGGAGTACAAAATTGCCATATTCAGAACTGCAAGATTTGCATCAGGTGTACATATGCAATGATCCAACTATGAGGTGGTGTGCCAACTAGCGATAGTTGGCACACCACCTCAGAGTTGGATCATTGCATATGTACACTGATGCAAATCTGGCAGTTCTGAATATGGCAATTTTGTACTCCTATAGCTGACTATTGCCAGGACCTGTTGCCAGAATGAGAATTTATCAAAGGAATGTGGGGCATTTTTCTTCAGGCCCAAGTTCAAATACTTTTTCTCAATAATTCAGACTATATTGATTGTCGACGGCACGTAATTTTCACTCATTTACAAGATTAAATGTAATGCAACAAAATGCATGTATGAATATTTCATTTCAAAAAAATTTTTAAAAGTATCCTTCTTATCAGGTTCCTTGGGCAAGTATACTGAAGCCCGAGTTCTGCCACACGGGCGATTTTTCATGCGTTTTGTCGGCCTTAATTGCTCATTTTAGACGAATTATGTAAGAAGAGGGGTGAGAGAGAGCATTCTTGATGTGAAATTTATTTAAATTTCTATGTGAGGGCATCAGCCATCATTGTTCCTTGAAATGGGGCACAAGATTCAGAAAGGTTGGGAAACTGATAGAAGTCATAGGAGGAAAAATGTACAGTCAGTGTGGGTGCAGCGATGGGTTTAGCACTCGTCTAGGACTGAGTAGCCCAACCTTCAGCATCGCCACTGGCTAGTAGTGATCTAAAATTTTCTGAGCAGTACTTAGAGGCGAGAAATAAAGGAAATAAAATGTTAGGTATTATTAAGAGGAATGTTAGTTACAAGAGTAACGAAGTCATCTATAAATTATATAATTCTTACATTAGGCCTCACTTAGAATACTGCATTCAAGCTTGGTTCCCTCACTTTAGACATGATATTGATATACTTGAAGGTGTGCAACATAGGGCAACCAAGCTTATCCCTAATCTAAAAAGATTGGAATACAGGAAAAGATTAAAGCAGGCGCGTATTTACATATGGGCCAAATGGGCCATGGCCGAAAATTTTAGGGGGCCACAAAATTTTAAGAGCAGTAAAATTCTGGAGGAAAAGTCGTAACAAGAAAGGCAACAAGAAAGTGCATTTTAGGTAGGGAAAAAATTCAAAATTTCTGGTATTTTTTTAGCTAAAAAAACGTAGAAAAGTTAGTAACACTTAAAAAAAAATCTCATTACGTTTGAACGAAGTCGATTTCAAAGATGGTCAGTAGTGTGGGCGCAAAATGGACGAGTGCAAGAATGTTGCAATGAGATAATGATCAATGTTGCAAGATGTTGCAAAGGGTTATGCAACAAGGGGTGGGGTTATGCAACTAGGGGGGTGGGGTTATGCAATGAAGGGGGTATGCAAAGGGGGAGGGGGAATGTTGCAAGAGCAACAAGGGGTTATGAAACTTGGAGGCGGAGTTATTCCCCAAGAGAAAGAGAGGAGAAGGAAAGAGAGGAAGCGAGGTGTTCACCTGGCAGGAGCCAAGTGTATATTAAGACTTCAGCCGAGCGCCCGCTGTCTTATAAGGTGTAAATCCGCCAGTTGGCTTAATCTGCCAGTTGGCTTAGAATGCGTAAATGGCTTGTACAGGTTGAGTTGCCAGATTGTGCTATTTATTTAATTAAAGCATATATTATTGACAGTTGGCTTAGAAGGCGTAAATGGCTTGTTCAGGTTGAGTTGCCAGATTGTGCTATTTATTTAATTAAAGCATATATTCTTGATAGTTGGCTTAGAAATCCGTCAGTCTGTTTAGAAGGCGTAACCAGCCATTTAGTATAATTAATTATCGTTTACAACCAAAAGAATTAAACAAAACACCATTACATCATTCTGTTTATTTAAACGAAATATTGTAAATATATAGAAAATAAATATACATTGGAATGATCAAAAAATAAAATAAAAATAATAATAGTATAAGAAATATGAACGAGAAATATGTATATAATCAAAAATAAAAAATATAACCATCAATATAACAGTACAGGAGAAATATATATACACACAATTATATTAATTAATTAAATATATTGAAAATAAATACATTCACTTTATCTTCTGCATAAAATAAAAAAATAAAAAATAAGAAATACAAAATGTATAACCATCAATATAGCAGTAGAGGAGAAATATATATATACACACAATTATATTAAATAATAAAATATATTGAAAATAAATACATACACTTTATCTTCTACTGCATGAAATCGTAAAAATAAAAAATAAATACAAAACGTATAAACATCAATAGAGCAGTGCAGGAGAAATATATATATATATATATATACAGTGCCCGCGAAAAGTATCCGATCACTCAAGAAAATACAATATTTTCCCTTGATATTCAGAGACACGTAATTCACTTTCTATTTGTTCTAGCGACATCTGGTAACTTTGAGGTTGCTCGCTGATATGAGAGCTATCCAACGCATTCTCAAATTAGTGTTCTGGTAGCCTTCGTTGCGGGTGGCTGTGTCTCAAATTTGTCAGATTTCACTGTTTGTGTAAATTTCTTGATATTTTTTTTTTTTTTACAGAAAGTGGTGTAAATAAAATTTATATATAATGTGTGCTAAAAAACAACTTAAGAGTGATTGTCGAGGTGCTATTGTTGCTTTGCATGCATGTGGGAAATCACAGAGACAGATAGCTAAGGAATTAATCATATCCCAAAGTACCGTTAATTTATGGGTTTCACGGGCTAAGAACAATGGTGGCCTAACCACGCCAGTCCCTAAAAAACGATCTGGCAGACCGAGAAAAACAAATTCGCGAACAGACAAACTTATGAAACGTTTAGTATTGAAAAACCCAACAGTAACTGCGAAAGAAATAAAATTTAATATGAATAATTTGTTATCTGGTGTTTCTGAACGAACTATCCAGGAGCGGCTCCAAAAAGAACTCGGATTACCATCTCGCCATGCTGCTAAGAAACCGTTCATTAATGAAAAAATGCGTAAAAAAACGTGTCGCATTTTGTAAAAAATACATTCATTGGACTGTTGATAACTGGAAGAAGGTTTTATTTAGCGATGAGTCGACATTTTTGACATTCAGAAGTTGTCCAAAAAAGGTTCGCCGGCCTATTGGCTCAAATAGGATGGACCCTAAATACACCCTAAAGACAATGAAACACCCTCCAAGTGTGATGGTTTGGGGTTGTTTCGGTTACTATGGGCGTGGAAACTTATATTTTCTTCCGAAGAACACAACTATGAATGGTGCACGGTATTTAGCAATGCTACAGGATAAACTTCCAATGGCAATGGCAATCCAAAGGACAAAAACATACATGCATGATGGTGCACCATGTCACAGGGCCAAAATAGTGACAAAATGGATTACTGACAATAAATTTGATATTTTGGATTGGCCTGGTAATAGTCCAGATCTCAATCCGATAGAAAATCTGTGGCTAATAATAAAAAATAAGGTTGAATGCCACGACACTGGCTCAGTCGAAAAATTACAAGAGGCCATCAAAAAGGTATGGTGCAAGGAAATATCAGTGGAAGTTTGTCAAAACTTGATTAAATCCATGCCAAAACGTCTAGAACAAGTCATCCAAACCAAAGGACAGATGACAAATACTAATATAAGGTTAGTATACATTTAAACATTGTTTTTATGTAAAAAATACAAATTTCAAGGGTGATCGGATACTTTTCGCGGGCACTGTATATATATATATATATATATATATATACACAATTATGTTAAATAATTAAATATATTGAAAATAAATACATACACTTTATCTTCTACTGCATGAAATCGAAAAAATAAAAAATAATACAAAACGTATAAGCATCAATAGAGCAGTGCAGGAGAAATATATATATATATATATATATATATATTATTATACACAATTATGTTAAATAATTAAATATATTGAAAATAAATACATACACTTTATCTTCTATTGCACAAAATAAAAAAAAATAAAAAATAAGAAATACGAAACGTATAGCCGTCAATATAGCAGTACAGGAGAAATATATATATATATATATATATATATATATATATACATATATATGTATATACACAATTATATTAAATAATTAAATATATTGAAAATAAATACATTCATTTTGTTCTACTGCGCAAATCACTAAACTCACATGTAATCGAGTCTACAATCACATCGGTATTGCTTTGCACTACGCAGTATACGCGGTTTAATAGTATTTCACCGCTCAAGTTATAGGGAGACATGTACTCTATATAAATGGCCTTCATATCATTCAGTACTATTTTTGTGCCCACTTTACATCCGGTTGGCGAGTTACCTTTAAATACGGCTAGAATACAATCGAAAGCACGCACAAAGAGTTCATCGTTAGCCACAACATCATTATTAAATACAAGTTTATAAACACGTCTTTCCAATTGAGGGTTTATTTCTACCGACCCTTGCTTTTCAATCGTGAACTCTTCTTCACACTGCATAGCGGCAGTTGGAATAATCTTCTAAGTCGTTACGACAGCTGCTCATTATATAAAGAAATAGTTCTTCAGGGTGAACGGTGTAGGTGAGCTCAGCCCTGTACCGATCAAGTGCTTTGTACCAAAGTTCGTGATATTTCAAAGAGTCTAAACTTTTTAAATAAGCATCCAGCTCTAGACCACTCTCACCTTGTTCAGTCCTACACTCGGTAAACCCATCGAGCAGAGCGGTGTATGCGTACTGAAGAACCGTATCAAAATAAAGCATATCCGTAACACGTGCGTCTAATATAGGCTTCAGCTTGCGGAATCCGACGATTTCAAACATTCTGTCGAGGATGAAACGGTTTCGGGTAGGGACAAGAGCGTTATTATCAGGAGCATTCTTCCACATCAGCCGTATATCAATGCATGGCCAATCGTTATTTATACACAGCGTACAAACAACGGCATATGAGGGGGTGTCACTAATCTGCTCTCTTCTTGCAGCAACACCTGTAGGAATTTTCTAACGATCCTCACTCCACTTCTCAACTATCACGAAGATTCTATTCATCTCCTCGACACTTAAATAAACAGTATTCCGTTTGTTTGTTTGTCTACAAGCCGTTTCCAGTACATAGTTAACGGCATCGGATTTACGCCTAAACACGTGCATCGACTTCGTCACGGACACATCGTACACGGCGTTGAGAATGCTGCTCAAAGGAAGTTCCATCGTATTCGATGAGCGCACGTCCAGTCGGTTCAAGCTCTGAGATAACCATGAGCCACATGCAACGGATCGGCTCGATGGGAGGAGTGAGTCACACCATAAGCTAATGAAACGGTGTACGGAGCTGTTCCAACATGAATAGTTGTATCCCATTATATTGGGTAGGTGTTTTGAGAAATTTTCCGATACATGAAGTAATATCGGTTTTAATGTTTTATCACTCCCACTCCCCAGAATACGCACCAGACATTTTTGCATAGGGGGATTTTCACGAACTAAACACATTTTATATCGGTTTTAATGTTTTATCACTCACCAGACGTTCATTTCCACAAACTAAACATCTTCACAATCCGGTGCACTATTTGAGAGAAACATATGTCCATATTTTTCCTTTTTGTTTAACAATCGATACTCGTCTCTAAAATCTGTTAAAAACTCACACAGGTCATTAGCCACAACCTCACTACAAACCTCGTCATGATATATATTAATATAGTGATAAAAATACTTAAGATTCTCCATGATGACAAGATTTACATTCTCAGTCGCAGGGTACGAGTAATCGGTATGATGCAACATGACATAATATCGCTTGTCACACCACTCATCAACAAGGCTCACTATCCATATCCGTTGCTTCTCTTCTGCACGTGTTGTTTCTTCTACTTCACGGTATATCTAAGCTTTTATAAAGTTTAGTCCTACAACATAGCTCAATACATCACTTGCACTACGAAATCCTACAATGCACTAGCCAGAATAGCCATGGAGTATTTGTAACTCTTGCTCCTTCGCACGAATCAATGTAGCCTTAAAAGCATCAAAGGAGGGTGGAATAGGGAGTTTTTCAGTATCCACCACATCTTGACACTTTGCGAATACCATTTCATAGACGTCGAACACGCAATATTAAAGGTAGCCATCACTATTTTCTGTCTACGAGGGGGAATACACGTCTGAGGTCCAGGGCTTACTGCGATCAACTGAGCACGCAGGGAAGCCCAGGTAGTAGCAAGAGTCACGTGATCAATCACACAGGTGGGTGAAGCTTAGAAGTTTCTCCTGTACACACGCTGGGCGGAGCATAGAAATTTTTCCTTTGTACACACACACACACACACACACACATACACATACACACACACAGACACACACACACACACACACACACACACAAAGGAGAAAGTAAAACGCTAATTGAAACACGATTTATTTAATAAACGAAATATTCAAGGTATATATATTTACAAATACGTGTAATAATTAAGTTAACAATAGACACATCAAAGATTATGGTATCCAAAGGGTACGGCATCATAGGTACCAGGTACAAGGTAACGTTTCCTATAGGTGTTACGGCACACCTTTGTACCCCTAAGTTCTTTCACGCCCCCCAGCTTCTGCGCCCGAAAATTGTGGGTGCCTACAGTTAGTTGGGGCGGCCGGTCGCCCTCATCATCATCATCCAAGCACACTCGAACCTTCAACGAGTCAAACTTAACGACCGGCCGATTCGCCTGGTTGAGCGTGATACCCTTAGCCTTCACGATATATTTCATATACTCCCACACCCTCAACCGTACCCCATAAGTTTTTAATCCTGTTGAGACAAACGAGTCGGCGAATGCAGTGTCTCCATACTCATCCTTGATCTCATCAGTCAACTCACCGAGGAATTCTCCAATAGGAGGCATGTATTCATCCTCACTCTCTGTGAATATTCCACTATCTGTATCAGCGTACAATACCCTCCGCCCAAGAGAATGCAATAGGCCCCAAAGTATGATGCGTGCGTAGGCCGTTGTGAAGCTGGCAACAGATATGTTTGTAACCCGTGAGGTATCTGTGGCCAATTCGGTATTGTTGTACTTTATTGTGTAAGTATTACCTACATTCATGATCTCCATGACCTCTTTATCGCGAGCGTTGGCATAATCCCAGAATTCACCATAACTTTGTGCCAAATGAACGTTCCCTTTGCCAGTATTCTGTGCAAATTTTCCCGAAACACTGTTTAGACACAACTTTGCACTAAAGCGCTTGCCAGGGTTTTTTACAATTTGGGAACGGCCAAGCTGCATACCTTCATGGTCACGGTAACGTTGAATATAGGCCGACTTTTCATCTTCGGTATCAACTCCTCGCGGATACTCTGATGCTTCAACCATATCTTTCAAAAAAGCGTTTATATATGGCGTGAAAGGGTTGGGTAGCTTCTGAAACCTCCACACTTCGTGTATCTTCAATATGCTGTAGCCATGGCGAACAGCTAGATCCAACTCTGGACTTGTATATACACCTCTAATATTACGCTGGTGGGTTGTATGGTCACAGTCACCATTGTTATCTTCTGCGCACTTCACGCACAAGGGAAACATGAGCTTGCGATCGATAACGACGGATAAGATCAGCATCCATAAATCGCGAGGGGGGAGCACGTCTTTGAAAGAAAGGCCGAAATAGTACCCGTTCAAATTTGTTGAGAACACCTCGATGGTGGGTAGGTCAGGTCCCACCAGTTTCTCAGGTGCACCTATGGGATACCAATTGTTCTCATCACGTAGGGGTATAAAGAACAGAAGTCGTAGTAATGAAGTTTCACGCCCACTTTAGGCGGAGAGTATAGCTTGAATGGATTTGTACGCCCTCCGAACAAGCTATCACCGCATTTGAGAGGATCCATCACCATTGAACGTTTGATCGTGTTTATTTACAGATGGTACTGCCCATCTGTCTCCATCCGTGCATCATACTCATGCTCCCACAAGACTTTGTGAGTGAAATTGGAGCCTATAAGTTGATCGCGGGTGCGGGTCCACGCAAGACAGTCGGCAGGAGATCTACCGTGGATATCTCCTGCGATTCCACACTCAGGACGGGGGCATCCGTGCCACCAGCAACCGTTAAAGGAGAAAACACTCTTCTCACCAGGGGTACGGTTTTCACTTAGACCATCAACCCAAAAAACACGGCCATTAACCTTAATGGGTACTTCATCCGTGTTGCGGGCATGCTTTATATATACACCTGTCTACTGCTGTAGCTGTATGAGCCAGTAAATAGCCTTGTGCCCATAACTGCGGGAATTGTTTCTGTGAATAACGGCTAAGGTGTCTTTAGGCATGAAGTTATTCTTGAATATCGTAAAACATAATGATGCGATGGTGGTTGCGACTTTTAACGGATCGCATTTGAAACGGCCTATGTACATCCTTCTAAAGGCCTGGAAACATACTCTAAGTACGCGCACATCATTCACGCAATAACGCTCACATTCATCAGCTATATTATAAGGATTACATTCATTAAAACTGTTGTAGTATCGGTCAAAATCTTCACGTTCATCTGTACTCATACATTCATAGTTAAAGTAATGTTTGGGTGGAGGTAGTCCGACGTAATTTAAAGTTTCGCTAGTGAGGAATGTTTAAGGGAAATATCCTTTTGAAACTTCAGCGGCTACGCCCATCACCTTGGGTAGCTTTGCTAATTTACAAGGTGTGAATAATAAAGTGTCTTTAAACTGTACATTATCTCTTATTTGCATCTGTATTAGCTTGTTGCCTCTTTTCAAGGGATCACCTGTAAATATCTCAGATGACTCGTGCTCAAGCAACTCCTTATAAAGGAATTGTGTGTCAAATTTTGCCCCGTTATGGGTGAGAATATACACAGTCATTTTTTTGAACTCGCTCGTAAAAGTCAAACGGTAGGGAAGAAAAAACGAATTATTGTAGAAAGAGGAGGATCATTCCTTCCCATCTTATTTTCAGTTTTGGGTCCTTTACTGACTAGATTAATATAATGAAGAAAGTGGTAGTGATTCCATAAGAGATGTATGCTTCACTGCAAAGTTCAAAGAATCCAGACCCGGATCTAGATCCCCGTAAAAGCAGGCTTAAAAGAATGGAAAGCGAATTGCTAGCCCTATTAAAGAAAAAACTCCTGGTGAGAAAAGAATCTTATACCAAGAAGCTCTGCAGAAATTTCTTCACGAGTACGAAAATTATAAGAACCCGACAGAGATTCCCGTGGTTATTAGGCACAGCACGGGAAACGATGGACATGGTGACATAGGACTTGTGCCCGACGATAGAGCTGACCAACCAGGGATTAATGGGTGTGTCACACAACATATCGAGCATATATTAAAAAGCACCCTCCCACATACATTAAGGAATAAGGGTTTAAGTCTTTATAATCTATTGAATGAGGACCCCACCATACAATGGACCGATACAGGTGAGATCATTGTGGAAGGATCAAAGGTACAGAGATCGAATATCGTAGACATTGTCCATGATCTGGTGAGAAAGTGGGATAGGCCCTCACCATCAGGATCGGAGCTTATTAAAGTCGAAAATATGGGCGACATCTTGATTTGTGTAAGGGCTGTATCGAGTTTGCGGATGATATAGTGAAACATTGTAAAGATTGCCACATGGTATGTGAGCAGTGTAAAAGCTCCAAATGTGAAAGCCGTGTAGTTGAAGCTGAGAAGAGGGAATGTGATGTGTGTAGACGCACATTTTTCAATAATAACAGTTTTGAGCTCCATAAATCAATTGGCACGTGCAGTAAAATGAGAATCTGTGGTATGTTTCATATGATGGATAATTGGGGGAATTTCAAGCATAAATGTGATGAAATTCATTGTTCTATATGCCATGAGAAATATAAGGCGGATGGAGTAAAGCATGTATGTTATATGAAAGACGCTAAGCCTAAAAATAGCCCTTCTATAACTGTGTACTACGATATAGAAACATACACGAACGCTGAAACCAAAGAGGTTATTCCGCATTTACTTGTAAGCTAGATTATCTGTGATGAGTATATGTCGATCGAGTATGATGAGTGTCACAAATGTGGTAAACGGACAAACGTTTTTAAAACGAATGCCCACGATAGCCCTGTGAAACTCTTTGTGTCCTATATTGTCAAGTTAGCGGACAAATTAAAAAAAATGACTGTGTATATTCTCACCCATAACGGGGCAAAATTTGACACACAGTTCCTTTATAAGGAGTTGCTTAAGCACGAGTCATTTGAGATATTTACAGGTGATCCCTTGAAAAGAGGCAACAAGCTAATACAGATGCAAATAAGAGATAATGTACAGTTTAAAGACACTTTATTATTCACACCTTGTAAATTAGCAAAGCTACCCAAGGTGATGGGCGTAGCCGCTGAAGTTTCAAAAGGATATTTCCCTTACACATTCCTCACTAGCGAAACTTTAAATTACGTCGGACTACCTCCACCCAAACATTACTTTAACTATGAATGTATGAGTACTAGTGATGTAGCGGATGTCATTTTTTTCGCATCCGCGGATGCGGATGCGGATGAGGATGTTTGATTTCAACATCCGCGGATGCGGATGCGGATGTCTACATTTTAGTTATTTTTTAGGATATATTCGAGATTTGTTGTGTTTAACGTATATAATAAGTTATTATATAGAGAGAGCTGTAGCTATAATGTAGTATAATTGATTAATTGTACAATAACTGCTGTACTTTTCTCTGAACATATAAAATAATATAAAGCATCTAATTAATATAGAAATCAATTAGTGAATTCGTCTGCAAATAAATTCGTTATATTTTGTTGAGTTTCAGCCACAATTAGAAACCATAATTGTGTTACCAGGATGCGGGACGTGAACCCAACTCAAATGCACCCCACCGACCTCTTTCCCCAGCCTCCACCCTTATAGAAAGAGATCTTTAATTAGCTTGATAACTATTTATATTAAGTTTAAAGTTTTATTAGGCATATTTATAAATGAGTAATTAAAATAAAGTAAACTAAGATGTTCATCGTTTAATGTTCAAACTTAATTATAGGAAGGTTATGCTTAAGGAACATTAATTTTTCTGCCTTTTCTGCTGCCAGTCTGTTTCTCTTTTCATCATATATTAATCCAGCACTGCTAAATAATCTCTCGCTTGGTACGTTTGTTGGAGGACAGGCTAAATGTTTCCTTGCAAGTTTACTAAAGTATGGATAGATATTCTGCGTATTTTTCCACCAACTAATAGGATTGTCACATGCAGGCAGGCGTTTTTCTTGGTGATAGCTCTCGATCATTTTCACTACATCTTTTGACATCGCGTAGGTCTCGTCATTGCTGCTTGACTCAAGAAACTGAGAGACAGATTCTGTGATAGATTTGCTTGTTGAAGGTGTTGGTTCTGTCACTGAAACTTTTATTCTTTTGGTGGGTGGCGAAGCGACAGATTCAAGAGATTGAAGCTCTTCAACTGCTTTGCCAAGTGATGATTTAACTCGTTCTAATGTACTAGGTGAAAATAACTTAGCTTTGTAACGTGGATCTAAGTAGGTTGCAAGAGAGTAACTTCATACAAGAACAGCCTCTCGTCTTGTCGCTTGCATCACTTTTGCGCACAATGAACTAGTTCTATTAATATAGTAGAATTTGATAATTTCCGCTTATTAATGACGTTTTATCTCAACGGTCCACATCCGCACGACATCCGCAGTCCAAAGTGCGGATGCGGACGCGGATGCGGATGCAAGAAAATGTGCGGATGTTCCGCGGATGCGGATGCGGATGCGGATGTGACCTACATCACTAATGAGTACAGATGAACGTGAAGATTTTGACCGATACTACAACAGTTTTAATGAATGTAATCCTTATAATATAGCTGATGAATGTGAGCATTATTGCGTGAATGATGTGCGCTTGCTTAGAGTATGTTCCCAGGCCTTTAGAAGGATGTACATAGGCCGTTTCAAATGCGATCCGTTAAAAGTCGCAACCACCATCGCATCATTATGTTTTACGATATTCAAGAATAACTTCATGCCTAAAGACACCTTAGCCGTTATTCACAGAAACAATTCCCGCAGTTATGGGCACAAGGCTATTTACTGGTTCATACACCTACAGCAGCAGACAGGTGTATACATAAAGCATGCCCGCAAAACGGGTGAAGTACCCATTAAGGTTAATGGCCGTGTTTTTTGGGTTGATGGTCTAAGTGAAATCCGTGCCCTTGGTGAGAAGAGTGTGTACTCCTTTAACGGTTGCTGGTGGCACGGATGCCCCCGTCCTGAGTGTGGAATCGCAGGAGATATCCACGGTAGATCTCCTGCCGACTGTCTTGCGTGGACCCGCACCCGCGATCAACTTATAGGCTCCAAGTTCACTCACAAAGTCTTGTGGGAGCATGAGTATGATGCACGGATGGAGACAGATGGGCAGTACCATGAAGAAATAAACACGATCAAACGTTCAATGGTGCTGGATCCTCTCAATTGCGGTGATAGCTTGTTCGGAGGGCGTACAAATCCATTCAAGCTATACTTTCCGTCTCCAGAGGGTGTGAAACTTTATTACTATGACTTCTTTTCTTTATACCCCTACGAGATGAAGAACAATCCGTGCCCTGTAGGTGCATCTGAGAAGCTGGTGGAACCTGACCTACCCACCATCGAGGTGTTCTCAACAAATTTGAACGGGTAATATTTCGGCCTTTCTTTCATAGACGTGCTCCCCCCCTCGCGATTTATGGATGCCGATCTTATCCGTCGTTATCGATCGCAAGCTCATGTTTCCCTTGTGCGTGAAGTGCGCAGCAGAGAACAATGGTGACTGTGACTATACAACCCACCAGCGTAAGATTAGAGGTGTATATACAAGTCCAGAGCTGGATCTAGCTGTTCGCCATGGCTACAGCATATTGAAGGTACATGAGGTGTGGAGGTTTCAGAAGCTATCCAACCCTTTCACGCCATATATAAACGCTTTTTTGAAAGATAATGTCGAAGCATCAGGGTATCCGCGAGGAGTTGATCCGAAGATGAAAAGTCGGCCTATATTCAACGTTACCGTGACCATGAAGGTATGCAGCTTGACCGTTCCCAAATTGCAAAGAACACTGGCAAGCGCTTTAGTGCAATGTTGTGTCTAAACAGTGTTTGGGAAAAAGTTGCACAGAATACTGGCAAAGGGAACGTTCATTTGGCACAAAGTTATGGTGAAGTCTGGGATTATGCCAACGCTCCCGATAAAGAGGTCATAGAGATCGTAAATGTAGGTAATACTTACATAATAAAGTACAACAATACCGAATTGGCCACACATACCTCAAGGGTTACAAATATATCTGTAGCCAGCTTCACAACGGCCTACGCACGCATCATACTTTGGGGCCTATTGCATTCTTTGGGTGGAGGGTATTGTACGCTGATACAGATAGAGTGATATTCACAGAGATGGAGGGTGAATACATGCCTCCTATTGTTGAATTCCTCGCTGAGTTGACTGATGACATCAAGGATGAGTATGGAGACACTACATTCGCCGACTCTTTTGTCTCAACAGGATTAAAAACTTATGGGTACGGTTGAGGGTGGGGGAGGATATGAAATATATCGTGAAGGCTAAGGGTATCACGCTCAACCAGGCAAATTGGCCGGTCGTTAAGTTTGACTCGTTGAAGGATCTAGTGTGCTTGGATGATGATGATGAGGGCGACCGGCCGCCCCAACTAACTGTAGGCAGGCACCCACAATTTTCGGGCGCAGAAGCTGGGGGGCGTGAAAGAACTTAGGGGTACAAAGGTGTGCCGTAACACCTATAGGAAACGTTACCTTGTACCTGGTACCTATGATACCGTACCCTTTGGATACCATAATCTTTGATGTGTCTATTGTTAACTTAATTATTACACGTATTTGTAAATATATATACCTTGAATATTTCGTTTATTAAATAAATCGTGTTTCAATTAGCGTTTTACTTTCTCCTTTGTGTGTGTGCGTGTGTGTGTACACAGGAAAAAATTCTAAGCTCCGCCCTGCGTGTGTACAAGAGAAAGTTCTAAGCTCCACCCACCTGTATGATTGATCACGTGACTCCTGCTACTACCTGGGCTTCCTTGCGTGCTCAGTTGATCGCAGTAAGCCCTGGATCTCAGACGTGTATTCTCCCTCGTAGACAGAAAATAGTGATGGCTACCTTTAATATTGCGTGTTCGACGTCTATGAAATGGTATTCGGCAAAGTGTCAAGATGTGGTGGATACTGAAAAACTCCCTATCCCACCCTCCTTTGATGCTTTTAAGGCTACATTGATTCGTGCGAAGGAGCAAGAGGTACAAATACTCCATGGCTATTCTGGCGAGTGCATTGTAGGATTTCGTAGTACAAGTGATGTATTGAGCTATGTTGTAGGACTAAACTTTATAAAAGCTTACATATACCGTGAAGTAGAAGAAACAACACGTGCAGAAGAGAAGCAACGGATATGATAGTGAGCCTTGTTGATGAGTGGTGTGACAAGCGATATTATGTCATGTTGCATCATACCGATTACTCGTACCCTGCGACTGAGAATGTAAATCTTGTCATCATGGAGAATCTTAAGTATTTTTGTCACTATATTAATATATATCAAGACGAGGTTTGTAGTGAGGTTGTGGCTAATGACATGTGTGAATTTTTAACAGACTTTAGAGACGAGTATCGATTGTTAAACAAAAAGGAAAAATATGGTCATATGTTTATCTCAAATAGTGCACCGGATTGTGAAGATGTTTAGTTTGTGGAAATGAACGTCTGGTGAGTGATAAAACATTAAAACCGATATTACTTCATGTTTCGGAAAATTTCTCAAAACACCTACCCAATATAATGGGATACAACTATTCATGTTGGAACAGCTCCGTACACCGTTTCATTAGCTTATGGTGTGACTCACTCCTCCCGTCGAGTCGATCCGTTGCATGTGGCTCATGGTCATCTCAGAGCTTGAACCGACTGGACGTGCGCTCCTCGAATACGATGGAACTTCCTTTGAGCAGCATTCTCAACGCCGTGTACGATGTGTCCGTGACGAAGTCGTTGCACGTCACGTTTTCAGGCGTAAATCCAGTGCCGTTAACTATGTACTGGAAACGGCTTGTAGACAAACAAACAAACGGAATGTTGTTTATTTAAGTGTCGTGGAGATGAATAGAATCTTCGTGATAGTTGAGAAGTGGAGTGAGAAGAGAGCAGATTAGTGACACCCTCTCATATGTCGTTGTTTGTACGCTGTGTATAAATAGCGATCGGCTATGCATTGATATACGGCTGATGTGGAAGAATGCTTCTGATAATAACGCTCTTGTCCCTACCCGAAACCGTTTCATCCTCGACAGAATGTTTGAGATCGTCGGATTCCGCAAGCTGAAGCCTAGATTAGACGCACGTGTTACGGATATGCTTTATTTTGATACGGTTCTTCACTACGCATACACCTCTCTGCTCGATGGGTTTACCGAGTGTAGGACTGAACAAGGTGAGAATGGTCTAGAGCTGGATGCTTATTTAAAAAGTTTAGACTCTTTGAAATATCACGAACTTTGGTACAAAGCACTTGATCGGTACAGGGCTGAGCTCACCTACACCGTTCACCCTGAAAAACTATTTCTTTATATAATGAGCAGCTGTCGTAACGACTTAGAAGATTATTTCAACTTCTGCTATGCAGTGTGAAGAAGAGTTCACGATTGAAAAGCAAGGGTCGGTAGAAATAAACCCTCGATTGGAAAGACGTTTTTATAAACTTGTATTTAATAATGATGTTGTAGCTAACGATGAACTCTTTGTGCGTGCTTTCGATTGTATTCTAGCCGTATTTAAAGGTAACTTGCCAACCGGATGTAAAGTGGGCACAAAAATAGTACTGAGCGATATGAAGGCCATTTATATGGAGTACAGTGAATGTATTTATTTTCAATATATTTAATTATTTAACATAATTGTGTATATACAAATATATATATATACGTGTATATACGTATATACATATATACACACACACATATATATATATATATATATATATATATATATATATACACCTTACCTTACCTTATGAACCTTACGTTGTTTCGTGCGTTGGTCTCTCTTCACACGGAGGTCAAGCTGGTGGCCCTGCCTCTAGGTCTGGCTTGGTGGAGGAGCGAGTTGCTTTCTTGCGCTCTCCACCGTACATAGCCAGGCATGCCCTGCTCATCTGGTACTGTCCTGAGCCAGGCATCCAGTCTTTTCTTGAAGACTTCAACTTTGACCCCCGTTACGTTTCTGAGGTCCTTAGGAAGCTGGTTGAAAAGTCTTGGCCCCCTGACAACCAAGCTATTTTCCTTCAGGGTTGAGGAGGTCCCTTGTCGTGCCTTTAATTTTGGAACACTACACATTCTGCCTTTCCTATTTTCCAGTGTTGTTTGAATGGTAATTGGGTTTAGTTCTAGGTTTGGTACCAGTTTTTCGATCATTTTCCACATGTAGATTATGATGTACCTCTCTCTTCTTCTTTCCAGTGAGTACAGATTTAGTTTACGTAGTCTTTCCCAGTAGTTGAGTTCTTTGCAGCCATCAATCTTGGCTGTGAAATGCCTTTGCGTTTCTTCTAGTTTATTAGTTTCTTCCTTTTTATATGGGGACGTCAAAACTGAGCAGTATTCAAGTTTTGGTATAATCAGTGTTTTTAGCAGGGGAATCATTACTGTCCTGTCCCTTCTCTTGAACGTTCTTAGAACCTGTCCGGCGACTCTTTTTGCTTTATTTATCGCTATCTGATTTTGTTTCGAATTTCGCATCATCTGTCATTATTATCCCGAGATCAATCGCTTTCATGCTTCTCTGAATTTCCTGTCTATCTGGAGCATAATATGCAGTCTGTTTAAGTTCTTCTTTTCTACCATATCTCAAGAGCTGAAATTTCTCGGCGTTGAATGACATGTTATTGTCTTCTGACCATTTGTATATTTTGTTCGTGTCCCTCTGCAAGCCTCCACGTCATGTACATCGCTGATTTTTCTGCTGATCTTTGTATCGTCTGCAAAGGATGTTACTATACTATTGCTGTTTACTCCGCTGTCTATGTCTGTTAGCATGATAATGAACAGGAGTGGGGCCAGTACTGTCCCTTGTGGTACTGAGCTGCGTACTTCCGATTCTGATGATGATATACCTTGAATTTTGACGACCTGCAGGCGATCACTAAGGAAGTTGTAGATCCATTTTCCCACTTTGCCTGTTATTCCCATGTCTTTAATTTTATGTGCTATTATACCATGGTCACATTTATCGAAAGCTTTAGCAAAATCTGTGTATATAACATCGTAGTTGTCATTGCCTTCCAATGCATCTAGGATATTGTTGTAGTGCTCTATTAGTTGCGATAGGCATGATCTACCTGATCGGAATCCATGCTGATTTTCGTTGAATCTTTCCCGTGTCTCCAGGAAATCATAAATTTTCTCTCTAACTATTCTTTCAAATACTTTGGTGAGGTGGGACGTCAATGACACTGGTCTATAGTTCTTTGCTTGAGATCTGTCCCCTCCTTTATATATAGGGACAATGTTTGCTCTTTTCAAGATGCTCGGTATTTCCCCAGTGTCTAGAGATCTTCTCCATAACCAGTATAAAGGTGTAGCTATTTCATTTTTACAGTTTTTAATCATTAATGCATTCCAATTGTCCGGACCTGCAGCTGAATGTAGTTTCATTTGTCCTATAGCTCTCGCTACATCTCGGGTAAAATCAAAGTCTGTTATATGCTCTCCTTGCAATTCCTCTTCAAAGAATGCATTTATGTCAGGTATCGCTTTGTCACTTTTTGGGGTACTGAAAACTGATTCATATTGAGCTCTAAATGTATCAGATATTTCTTTTGGATCGTCGGTTAGTTCATTATTTCTCGTCCTTAAGGGCCCAATAGCGGCGCGCGTTTTTGTTTTCCTTTTTGCATAGCTATAGTAGAAGTATTTTGGATTTTCCTTTATTGCTTCTACCGCCTTTTCCTCTTCCCTCTCTGTATGGTCCTTAATCAGGGCTTGTATTTCCCTATCGATACCCTCCAGTTTTTCTTTTATTGTTTTCCTGTCATTATCTCCGCAGTTTCCTAACTTCGCCTCCACTCTCTTTCTTTTGCGGAATAGTCTTCTCTTTTGCCTTTCTAGCCAGCTCCTCTTTCCTTTTGGCTGTGATTTCGGAGCATATTTTTCTAAAATTCTCAGCGTTTTTTCCTCCAAGGTTGTTAGCATTTCTTCAGTTGTTTTATTCTCGAAAATTGTTCTCCATTCTATTTGGGCCATGTGCGATCTGATTGCTTCCCAATTTATAGTCTTCGAGTTTAAGTTAAAGGCCCCGAATTTACTTCTTTCCACAATGTGTGTATTGTCTTCTAATGCTGCCATCATATTTGTTGATATCTCGATTAAGTTGTGGTCTGAGATAATGGTTGGGGTTATTTTTATATCAGCAATCAAGTTCGTGTTATTCGTGAATACCAGATCCAGGCAGTTATTTTTTCTGGTATTTTCTGTTATCTCCTGTGTCAGCATAAACTCGTTTGTGAGAGCCATCAACATTTTTGCTTGTTCCTGATCTTCTCTTGTGCCCCCCTTGTCCTGGTGAATATATATATTCCTATTCACCTTTTTGTATTTTATAAATGGGAAGTTAAAGTCTCCGCAGATCATTATATTGGGGGATGGAGGGTTTATGGCCTTTATTAGCTTTCTAATGTCATCAATGGCCTCCGAGAATTTTTCGGTTGGGATGCTTGGAGGTCTATAGATGACTATTACTATCAAGTTTAGTTTTTCTATTTTCACTGCTAGGAGTTCCACATAGCTGTTTGATTTACTTATTATCGTCTCTGTCATATGACCTTCCTGTACATATATAGCACAGCCACCTTTCGTCTCGTCGTTCTATCCGCTCTTAGTAAGTTGAAGCCCTCTATATTTATCTCTTTCTTATCAATACAATGTTCGCAGTTTTCACAATTTCCTTGGCAATCTTTAAGATGAGTTTCTGTGAGGCATGCGATGTCCGCCCTTGTTTCGTCCATAAATCCTTTCAGGTACGAAACCTTATTGAGTGATTGGTTTGGTCTTATTCCTTGAATATTAGCCAGGACAATTTTTATGTTCTCTGTTTTTCGTTGCCCCTTGTGCATTTCAAGTTCGTTTTCCTTCGATATCGCTTGATTCGTTGCTCTATGATCCTCCGAAAGAGACCGTTTCCTCCTACTTGTATTGGTAGCTTCTTGCCCGGTAGCGATTTGGCTCGGGGGTTTCCAGCTGTGTCAACTGCATGCGGATGACATTTAGCATTCGTAAGGTGTCTGAGATGTTGAAAAAATTTTCTTGTTCGCTTATTGTGTTCCTATTGTTGTTCCTATTGTTATTTTTATTCCTATTGTCATTTAAACTTTTTCCTTTGTTCGTTGAGTCCGTCGGGAGATGTTGATAGTAGCATTTATTCCCGAATTTGCAGGTTCCATATTTTGCGTAAGTTCTGCAAATGTCCGGGTGGTAGAATTTACATCCGTCTCCAAATTTACAATGACCATTATTATAAAGAAATTGCATATTGGGATGTTCATATATACATTGTCCTCTTTTAAATCTGCAATTATCTTTTATATAATACCTGCATATAATTCCTTCCCATATTTACTCTTGGCTTTTGTTTTTTGCTCCTTATTGGGGGACAGTTTTACTTCGTTTACTTGACTGCCCTCTTGTCTTGTCCTATTTGTGCTATTTGTGCTAGTTGTGTTTGTGTCCTTCGTTGCCCTTATGCTGTGTGTTGTCTTTACACTCTTTGTCGCCTGTGTTTTTCGGCCTCATTTTGTGACGGTATTTGAATTCTTTCTATTTCGCCTTTCTCCGTTTCTTCCGTTTTCCACTGTTCTTTGTTTCCACTTTCCTCTTTCATTCTCTTCTCGTAGTCTCTTTCTGCTTTAAATACCGTAAAAGAGTTTAATTCGGTCAAGCAGTTCTCGCAGAAAATTTTTTATCCATTAAACTGCTTTGCGTTCGTTATAAGGGAGATTTTTTCATCTCCCCATTCTAGGCATTTAAAATCAAAAAGTAGCTGACAAAAATCGCACCTCATCGCCTCTGTCTCCTCTGTTGCAGCTTTACAGATACCACAGAGTTGCAGGTATGCATTAATTTCCATGTTGGTGAAGTGACTCATATATATATATATATATATATATTTCTCCTGTACTGCTATATTGACGGCTATACGTTTCGTATTTCTTTTTTTTTTTCGATTTTATGCAGAAGATAAAGTGAATGTATTTATTTTCAATATATTTAATTATTTAATATAATTGTGTATACATATTAGGATAGGTTGATTTTGGAACTGTGATCTTGGACTAGTCTAGTTAGAAAGGTATCAATGTATAAAAAACGTTGCACCAACTCATATTTGTGAAAATGATTGTATTTTTTGAGGATTGTTAATTATTTTTAAGTTGTAAAATTGTCGAATTTTACGCGTAAAATCGCGCGCGCAGCATTCGCACAATGTAAACAAACAAAATATCGGACCTTATTTCATCGAAATAATCAATTAAAATTCGGCTTTTTTAACAAAACGATGCTTGAAACTTATTGTAAATGCATTATAGATGTTTATTAGTATATTATTTTGTATTTTTTAATGATATTTACCTATAAAATGTGTATTAAATTAAGTTATTTTATGATGCGTTCATTTAATTGTGTTTATTTTCAGATATTTCATAAAAATGGGTAAAAAACGGAAGTCTGCAGTGTTAACTCGAAGTGATAGTGCCAAAAAATTCTATGGCCAGCCTTCTCCTTTGGATAAAACAGAGCCTCCTACCCTCTGCCAAGTTATTCAGTACAGTTATTTCCTCCAAAACAGCCACCCGGACTTGAAAGACTATGATATTGCTAAAATGATAGCAAAGGATGTGATTGAGATCTGGCAGGCAGTGAACCCGCGGCTGCCCCTGCATGAGGAATATTATGTAGTGAAATTGGTGGATAAAGTGTGCTTCAAGAAAGCAAAAGAGATAAACAGGAAATCTCTTTCTACAGTCCAGGAGCAGAATCTGGAGGAAAAGCTGGATAAACTTTTTGTCATTTCTGCTTGCACCTGTAAGCTACCTGTTCTTCCCTGTGATGACAATGCTGTGAAGTGCAAGAAAGAAAATTGTCAAACACAGCACATAATCTGCACTTTTCCTCCCAGTAAGAAGGTAATGCTATTATTTTTTTAACTTTTAACTGGCCTAACTTAGTGCGATTAGGTGCCTTTTAAATGGAAGGAAATTCAATGCTTGTAATTTAAAAATATCCGCATTTTCCTCCTGTAATCTTCCTTCCCCCCCCCTGGTAATAGAAATTAATAATAATTTTTTTTCAGGATTTTATCTCTTATTTTAGATCCGCTATTTAATATACTTTAATATTTCAGGTTCCAGTAGAGGAGAGGGAATACTTGAGAGATCAGAGGGCCAATATAGGACCCAAGGGCTCTTTCCAGCTGGGATCTGTGGATAAAGCTGCTGTGAAGAGAGACCAGAGGGCTGCAGCTGAAGCAGAAAGATTACAGAGCCAGATTCAACAGCAGCAGGAAGTGGATTTGGCCACTTTTGCCTCCACACCTTCACAAGATATTTCTTTTGAATCCAGCTCAGGAGAATCAGGAGAGGTATATATATTTTTTTTCTTATATCTTATCCCATTTTTACCCAAATTTATCCCTACTTTTTGTCCCTATTTCCCCCCTTTTTTCCCTCATTTTCGCTTTAGTAATTTATTCTTTTTTTCGCCCATTTTCGCCGACGTTTTACCTGAAATTTTCCCTATTTTTCCCCATATTTTCCCCCTTTTTGCCCCCCTTTTCGTTTAAGTAATTTATTCTTATTTTCGCCCATTTTCGTCGATTTTTACCCATATTTTTCCCTACTTTTTCCCCTATTTTCCCCCATTTTCGCTTTAGTAATTTATTTTTTATTTTCATTTCAGCCATCTGGTGGTGAAGCTGAAGAGTTCAAGCCAAGGAGGCAGCCAAGTGTAGGTTACAGCTTTTTGAAAACCCCCAGATATGCCATGGAACTGATCAGGGGTGATGTTTCTTCCAATCTTGGGGCAAGTCTTGCTAATGCCTTCCTCCTGGACTTACAAGCTATGGACCTGCTTAAGCCTGGCCTTGATGTGAAACAGATAATAGTTCATAAATCGAAAATGGACAGGGAAAAAGCTAGAATGAAAGTGAAAAGTGATGAAAAGCACAATGAGGGTCTGGAGAAGTTAGTCTGTATTGGGGTTGATGGGAAAGTTGACAAAGACACTTTGCTGTACAGAGAAGTTAAGGATGAAAATGGGGAGACTAAGCTGAAGAAAGGAAAGGGACAAGAGCACCATTTGACTTTCACAAAGGAGTCGGGAACTGAAAGTGGAACATATCTTACTCACAGAGTCATCCCAATTAAAGGTGCGACTAGAGTTCTTCTTGGTGAAGAAGTTGCTAGTGTCTTGGAGGAGTTTAACAGTGTTCATACCCTGAAAGCTGTCCTTCTTGACAACACAAATACAAACACTGGCTGGGAGGGAGGCCTTGTAACAGCTCTGGAAAATAAAATTGAGCGGAAATTGCACACTATTGGCTGTTCACTCCATCAGAATGAGCTTCCTTTCAGAGCTGTTTTCAAGCATCTTGATGGCAGTACCAAAAGTCCCACTGCTTTCACTGGTCCGCTGGAAAACTCTGTGAAATTGAGTTCCAAGATCTGCCACAAGTGGAATTCACCAAACTCAGTGGCCCCCTGGATGACATGGAATTTGCTGAGGAGACACTGAATGATCTCAGTAGCGACCAGAGGCTTCTTTTGGAGTATGTGCTTGGAATTTCCAGGGGCAAAGTCAACCCAAGATTTGCTGCCTGGAAAATTGGACCATTAAACCATGCAAGATGGTTGACTTTGGCAATTAGATTGATGTGTCTGTGGACCAGAGGTGCTTACCCTCCAGAACTACAGGATAAGATTTACCAGGCCATCAAGTTCATTGTGGAAATGTATGCAGTCATTTGGTTTGAGATCAAAATGGACAGCAAGTTCCACAATCAGCAGCTGTACATCTTCAACATGATCCAGAGGATCAAGCAGCAGTCTGAAGAAATCCAGGGTGTTGCTTTCAAGAACCTGAAGTACAATGCTTTTGCCTTGCTGCCCGTGAATGTGCTGTACTCCATGATGAAGTCTGATGACTTGGAAGTGAGAGAAGCTGCTCTCAAGAAAATTCTGTCCATCAGGTAAGCATTTATTAATTTAAAAAATGTGAAAAAAAAATTTGATTATGGGGATTTATTTAATAAAAAAAAGGCCCGAGTTCTATAAATCCCCATAATCGAATTTTTTTTCACATTTTCTTATCCCAATTCCCCCCTTCCCCTCTGATAATGGAAATAATCTTACCTTCTTTCTGAAAAAAATTCGATTATGGGGATTTATAGAACTCGGGGTATTTTTTTTTAATTTAAGTTTAATTTAAATCAGCAATTCTGAGAATAATAGGGATTAAATCTTAAACTGGAATAAAAAATAAATTAATTATTATTCTTTCAGAAGTTAGAAGCCAGCCAAGAAGAGGCTGAAGAAGATCACAGCCATCAACATTGAAGCTACCCACTGGTCAGAACTAATCAACCTTTCTCAAAGTGGCATCTGTGAACCTGCTCTCACAGAAGACTTTTCTGACCAGGAGCTTCAAGAAGCATTGCTGAATGGCACCAAGCTGGAGCTGCCTGATCTGCCTTCACATTCTCAGAGTGTTGAAAGGGCCGTGAAGCTGACATCTGAAGCTTCCCATACTGTTTATCGACTCGAATCAAGGCACAAACACATTCTGGCCAAAGCCCTAAGCCGCCAGATGAGGCCTTCCTTTGCTTCTAAGGGCTCTTACAGTGAAAATTATGATGATCTTGGGATCTAAATGTGTCTATTTGACTCTGTACATGTTTTTTGTACTTTTTTCAATAAAATTGTAACTTTTTTCAGGATTTTTTATGAAAATAGCATGTTTTTTTCGGCCGAAAATTGCGAAAATGCGGTATTTTTCGGTACGATTTTTTGACGATTTTTGAAACGGTTTCCTCAAAAAGTAGTTAAAGCTAGGGATCTGAAAGTTTTTGTCAGTTATTATCATATTAAGCCCTGACTATCTCGACTAGTCCAAAGTCGATATCTAAAAAAATGCGGAAAATCAACCTACCTTAATATATATATTTCTCCTGTACTGTTATATTGATGGTTATATTTTTTTATTTTTTGATTATATACATATTCCTCGTTCATATTTCTTATACTATTGTTATTTTTTATTTTATTTTTTGATCATTCCAATGTATATTTATTTTCTATATATTTACAATATTTCGTCTAAATAAACAGAATGATGTAATGGTGTTTTATTTAATTCTTTTGGTTGTAAACGATAATTAATTATACCAAATGGCTGGTTACGCCTTCTAAACCGACTGACGGATTTCTAAACCAACTGTCAAGAATATATGCTTTAATTAAATAAATAGCACAATCTGGCAACTCAACCTGAACAAACCATTTACGCTTTCTAAGCCAACTGGCGGATTTACATCTAATAAAACAGCCGGCGCTCAGATGAAGTCTTAAAATGCACTTGGCTCCTGCCAGGTGAACACCTCTCTTCCTCTCTCTCCTTCTCCTCTCTTTCTCTTGGGGGATAACTCCGCCTCCAAGTTTCATAACCCCTTGTTGCTCTTGCAACTACCGCCCCCTTTGCATAAACCCCCTCCACCTTCATCGCATAACCCCCTCCACCTTCATTGCATACCCCCACCGCATTGTTGCACTACCCCTTTGCAACATCTTGCAACATTGATCATTACCTCGTTGCAACATTTTTGCACTCGTCCATTTCGCGCCCATACTACTATGGTCCTTGGCCTTAATATATTTTATTAATTTTAATAATATCTTTATTTTAAAGTTAATTATTTTTATTTTATTTCAGATTTATTGTTTACACTTTACAGAGTATCAAACCAAAAATTGGCCAATTATTTTGTTTAAGGTTTTCTCTATAAAATTGAATTTATATTTTTTCTATTTTGCAATTTTGAACTTTGAAACTGGACAACATTTAAAATTTAAAGACAAGATTGTGTTTATCTCAGTTTAGTACAGTAATAGTATTTATACAAGGTAAGAAGAAGGCAGTTTCTAAGACAATTTTGAATTTTTTATGTTAATTTAACTGCCTATATGTAGTTAGCTGTTAGAGACCTACTCAGCCTGGCTGAGCTATTTTTTTTAAATATATAATTATAATATATTTTATTAATTTTAATAATATATTTCTATTTTAAAATGTATTGTTTATATTTTTAATTAATCTCAGATGTATTTGTTTTTTCAGATGAGTGATGGGAGAAAAAGACGGCGGCTCGGAGTATAAGAAGATTGCTCTGGAGAAAGCTGAAAAACAACGAGATGTCATTGACAAAACTGCGAAAATTGATACTTTCTTCAAGAAATCTGATATAAAGAGGAAAAATGTTGAGACAAATCTGAATGTTCTTTTAAAAGAATTAGAATATACCGAGATTAGGAATTTCCAAGAAGATCAAAATGTTAATGAAGGTCCTTCTAATTTTGGATTATCTGATAGAGAAGTTCAAGAATCCTGCTTACCCTATACTAAGTCTTGTGATGTACAGTAGGTAGCATCACAACTACCTCAAGCAATACTTCCATTGGACAAGACCCAGCATTATGCGAAGTTAATGATGCTACATGTCATTATGTGTCAGAGCATGGCATAAATCAGGACCTAGAAAACATGAACTTTTCTCAATCAAAGAGACGTTTTCGTGAACGATTCAGATATTTTTGTAAAACCTTATTTGAAACACAGCTTGTCAACGGAGAGAAGGTGAAGAGAATATATTTAATGTATTCGAAGAGCACAGGTTCAATTTTCTGCGTTCCATGTCAGTTATTTGGTGGAACTACTAAAATTGGTAAGGAAGGATTTGATGACTGGAAGCATGGCAGTGAAGCATTAACAAGCCATGAAAATTCCTCTGAACATACAGTAAGTCATGTGTGTTAGCTATAAAAATGAGAAGTTCAACTCTCGGAAGAATTGACAGACAACTTTTCTATCAAATTGATGAGGAGAAGTAATGGAAGAATGTTTTACAACGAGTTGTTGCAGTGGTCCGGTTACTGGCATCTCATGGTTTACCTTTTAAGGGCCATATTGAGAAATTTGGTTCTGTCCACAGTGGAAACTTTATAATGGCTTTGGAACTTATTGCTGAACTTGACCCTTTTCTGGCGGAACATATTGCAAAATACAAAAATCCAGGAAAAGGTCATACCTCATACTTGTCTTCGTTTACATGTGAGCAATTCATCAAACTAATGGCTGACAAAGTTACCAAACAAATAACTGAGGAAGTGAAGTGTGCGAAGTACTATTCCATTATTGTGGACTCCACCCCAGACATATCACATGTCGATTAACTTGCAGTTATTCTGAGATACGTAAAAGAAGATGGGCATCCCGTAGAGCGATTTTTGGCATTCCTTCCCAGCGTAGGCCACAAATCAGAGCAGCTTTTCAACTCAGTTTCCAGCATATTAAAAATGCATGATCTCGACATTGCAAACTGCAGAGGGCAGTCGTATGATAACGCTCCCAACATGTCAGGGACTTACTCTGGCTTGCAAGCCAGAATAAAAGAAGCGTCCCCAGTAGCAGTTTACGTACCCTGCTCTGCACACTCATTAAATTTGATTGAACAGTATGCAGCAAGTTGTTGTAAGGAAGCCATTGAATTTTTCACACTTCTCCAAAATCTTTACGTGTTCTTCACTGCCTCCACTCACAGTGCGAAATACTACAAAATCATTTTACCAAATCTGAAAATGTAACGCTGAAGAGCTTATCATGCGCTCGATGGTCAGCCCGTGAAGAAGCGTGTAGGAGTCTCAATAAAGACTGGGAAGAGGTTATAGAGGCACTTACGTCCATTGAAGAAGATGAATCAGAAAAGACTTGCACACGCAGTGAAGCATTAGGCTACCTCAATCAACTGCAACGCCTTGAAACTACAATTCTTTCTTTAATGTCGGGTGACATTCTGGAAAGGTTCAATGCTACTAGTAAACAGCTCCAAGCAGTTAACATTGATCTTGGTATCGTAGCAGAACTGTAACATCATTAACATTCTATGTAAAAGATGCAAGAGACAACTTCGACTTTTATGAAGAAGCAGCAATTAAGAAATCATCTACCCGCGAATATGAAGTTACAATGAAAAGAAAAAAGAAAACAACACTTCGAGTCGACGAAACTCACCAAGGCGAGGTAGAATTAGATGGACGGAGGAAATTCTTCCTTAATACTTATCTCGTGGTACTTGACAGATTATTGTCGGAATTAAACCGTCGCAAAGATGTGTATGAAAACCTCTATACAGGGTTTGCGTTTTTCACAAAAGTCACCACCTTGAATCCGACAGATATAACTGCCAATGCTATTAAGCTTTGGGAATTTTACAAGGATGACTTGGCGGAAGCATTTGTTAATGAGTGCCTTCATTTCCGTGGGTTTCTTCTGAATTTGGAGAAAACTCCTACGAGCTTCCTACGCCGGCTTCCAACTGTTCTGCCGCAAGATCTTTTTCTGTACTGCGACGACTAAAGAACTACCTACGATCAGTGATGTCAGAAAATCGTCTCAACTCTTTAGCTGTCCTTAGTATTGAATCGGAACTCATGAGAGCTCATAGCTATACAGATCTTATTGACTCCTTCGCTGCTCATCAATTTCGGTGGAAACTGCTTTGAGTATTCTACAACGGTCGATTTCATAACTGAGCAAAAATCGTAAAGATAACCTACAATGCATTTCTGTTCACACATTTAAGGGATTGTTTTATATATATACACATATGAAAATTATTTCACGAAAGTAACACGTGAAAAATATTTATGATGAATAAAACCACGAAGGAAAGGAGAGGCATATTTCAAGTGTCATTCGATAGGTCAGCTACCCCTGACGCAGATCCAGTCTTTAACTCTTTAATTAACCTCTTTACTTCAGGAACTGATACCAAAGTATTTTCCTTGTCCCTCCCACAAGGCGTTTCGCTGTAACCTATCTTAAGATCATCCATACTCACACTATTAAGAAAGTTTGAGTAGTGTTTTTTCCACAGCCTTGCAATTTCTTCCTCCCCTGACACCCCATCCATTGTCGGAAGGAGGGCACCACTCTGTGTTTCCTTTCCTTCGTGGTTTTATTCATCATATATATTAGGGGTGGTCGAAGTTGGTACCAGAAAGCGAATAAACATCCAGTAGTTGTCGTTTCATCTATGAAATGTGAAAATCACAAAGAAATGCATTTTGATAAAATCCCGTATGCGGCATACGCCAACCAAAACAAAGCAAACCCAAAATTATTAACTTGTTTCTATAAGCATAAATATCAACGTTTTGCTTGTATTTTTATAAAATTATTAATTATGCATCTTTATTAAAAAGTAATGGTAAAATATATTTCCTGTGACCGTTCACGCATATTTCTTACATATTGCTATTCGCATTAACACTTTTCATTATGTTTCAGATTTTGCGGTGTAAATAATGCCGAAAGCGAAAACAAGACACCTGACCCGAAAGAAAAGTGAAGAAAAGTGTGGAGGTGGTCCATGTGAATTATTAATGACCGAACCAAGCACTTACAGGCAGCTGATTCAATACTATTATGACCTTAATCATGCTAACCCTGGCGCAGATTTTTGGGCCTTAGTGCAGCAAGTTAGTAAGGATTTAAAATCCATTTGGTCTTCAGTGAATCTAAGGCTGCCTTTGATTAATGACAAGTCCATTGACAGAAAGGTTAAAGAACTACTCACTCTTGTGAAAGACATTAATCGCAAGCATGCTAAGGCAAGTGTCAAGCGAAATCTGGATGCTAACTTGGACAAACTTTTTGATATTTCTGCCTGTTCCTGTTCTTTGGATATTTTGTCTTGCAGTGATTCAAGAGTATACTGTAAGAAGGACAAGTGTACACAAGAACACATCATCTGTGTTTGCCCTCGAAATGCAAAGGTGCCACTTGAAGAAGGCATACCTTCGTGATCAGAGATCCAAAACAGGTCCTGAGGGTGCATACCAGCTGTCTTCAATGGACACAGCTGCTGCCAAAAGAGACAGGAAGGCCAAACAAGGACAGCAAATGTACTACCTCAGGAGAAGTTGAGCTAGTAGGATCTTTCATACAGCCTACAGAGTTGCCTGGACTTACAAGCAGTTCATCTGGTGGCGAGGTTAGTTTCCTTTTATTTATATTAATTATATATAATTATAAATAAATAAATAAATAAATAAATAAATAAAAATAAATAAATTAAATAAATAAATAAATAAATAAATAAACAGAAAAAGCATTAATATTTTCCATTTATTTTCAGGAAGGAGAAGATGAATGGCAGCCTAGGAAGAGGCCTTCAGGAGACTACAGCCTTTTAAAATTTCCCAGATATGCTATGGAACTTGTCAGAGGTGAATGCTCATCAAATCTGGGCGCAGCTCTTGGGAATGCCTTGCTCCATGACATCAAACACCTCCTGAGACCTGAAGTTGACATCAATCACATCATGATTGACAAGTGCAAATTAGACAGGGCCAAAGCCCAAATTAGGGTAGTTAGTGAGGGTGTAGAATCAGAGAAAAAGACACAGCTCATTTGTGTTGGTGTGGATGGAAAGGTTGACGAGAATACCATGACTTACAAAGAAATAGAGACACCTGAAGGGGAAACTGTTCTCAGAAAGTGTGTTGACGCAGAACATCACCTCACCTTCACCTATGAAGATGGAAAATCTCCTGGTGCCTACTTGAGTCTAGGCTGACCATATTTCCTTGAGACAAAAACGGGACATTGGGATGGCAAAAAAGGGACGGGGGTTATGTAATATTCTGTATTCATGAAAAAGTAAGTACATAAACATATTGAGCTTACAATTATTCTTCAGTGACAGAACCCATACAGAACCATAAAAAAACGGTACTGTCCCGTTCAAAACGGTACGTATGGTCAGCCTATACTTGACCCACAGAACAATTCCTGTTATAGGCGCCACTGGTGAGGTCCTTGCTCAGGAGACATTCAGTGTTCTTGAAGAATATAATAGCCTTGAAAGTATCCGAGCCATTCTTCTTGATAATACCGCAACCAACACTGGATGGAAGTGGTTTAGTGGTAAAACTTGAAGAAACTCTGGGGAGGAAACTGCACACTATTGGTTGCGCACTGCATCAGAATGAACTCCCACTAAAAGCTCTTTTCAAAAAAATGGATGGATGACAACTGGCCCAAGAAGTTTCAGCGGGCCCCTTGGGCAAAGGTGCGCAGAAGATATCTAGGATGAACCTCAGGTACAGTTTGAAACTGTGGAAGCTCCAATCATTGAAGGGTACACTCCAGAGGAAGTACTGAAAGACCTCAATCATGATCAAGGGCTTCTGTATGAGTATTGCAGAGGGATCGGATCAGGAAGAGTAGATGACAGATGGGCTGCTTGGAAGATTGGTCCACTTAACCATGCAAGATGGTTAACTCTTGCCATACGACTTCTTTGTTTGTATACAAGAGACAACAAACCAAACCTGAATTTGAAAAAGTTGGTCCATTACATTGTTCGAGTTTATGCTCCTGCATGGTTTGAGATAAAGGCATCCTCTAAGCTGCATGATTCTCCTCGCATCCTCTTCTCTGCTATCAGCCGACTGAAGCTGATTCCATTTGATGATGTGAAACGCATTGTAAAGCAGAACATCCAGGGGAATGTTTTCTGCCTCCGACCTGAGAACATCCTCTATGCCATGGTGAAAGATGATGAAGACAGAATCAGGAATCTTGGACTTCAGACTATACTCACTCTCAGACACAGGTAAATTTTGCGCGTCTTGTAATTATTTTTTTTTTTTTGCCAAAGGAGAGTTATTCTCCGAAAAATATGGAAAAAATATTATAATTGTCACTTTAAGTGGGTAATTTGTTTGTATTATTGAAACGGCAATATTTGAGTACTATTTTTCATTTATATTTATATTTTTATTTATATTTATATTTTCATTTATATTTTCATTTTCATTTTTCATTTATAGAATGGAGAGCAACCAGGAAGCAGGGAAGAAAATTCCCCAGGTGAATTGGAATACAAATCACTGGCATGAGCTCATCGACCTCACTGACCCTGATGTCATGGAACCACCTACCACACAGCACCTATCTGATGAAGAAATCCAGTCATTCATGGACACTAACACTAAGCCAGACATTCCAGACTTGCCTTCTCACTCTCAGTGTTGAGAGGAGTGTGAAATTAGTAACAGAGGCTTCCCATACCGTGTACTGGTTCGAAACTCGTCACAGATGTATCCTTACTAAAGTACTGAACAGGAAGATGCGTCCTGCATTTATGTCAAAAGGACATTATTCTCAATCTTATGATGATTTATATGAATAGTTTTTCTTTTTACATGAGAACATGTGATTTTTTTGATTTATCACCTATTGAAAGTATTTTTTAAAGTTTTGTTGCCAAAATATGTGAATAAATTAGCAAAAATGCGTTTTTTCAACGAAATTTTATCATTTTACACTTAAAACACATGATATACATTATGCATTGTCTCCTCTTGGGATAGAAAATGATATTGAGTTGCTACATCTATAATTAACTGATATTATGTCTTCAAAAATGACGAGTTTACCTATCGCTTATGACGAAAATTGAGTCAAAAACCATAACAAACTTTAATTGCAAATTCGCAAGCAGGCCCTTATCCGTTTGCTCTAAAAAATTTTTTGGGTTCATTTCTCAACCAAACCTAACTACTGGGCACTTATTCACTTGCGATTTCAAAACATGTGAAAAATCGACCCGCCCTATATATATATATATATATATATATATATATATATATATATATATATATATATATATAATTATTATATATATAAATATATTGTATATATCATAATATATATAATATATTATGATTAATATAAAAATATCTTATATGTTAAGATATATTTTGCTAGAGTACAGTAAATACCAAAACCATTTGACTGCATTTTACTGAAAACTCTTATATCAAATAACTATTTATTGCTAAATGGTAACTTCGTAAGTGTCCGAAGGGCGGCTAAATCAGTATGGCCCTTGGCGCCAGGAAACCTAAATCCGCCCCTGATGACAGGCTTGTAATTATTGCTGGATAGAATATCCCCACACTTATTTTTGACCAGGGGCAAGATCTATACCCTCATGAACTCTGCAGGGGTATAGCTATGAGCAAGCATGGCTCAGAAGAGCAATTACATGCAGACACACCACGTCATTGGCACATTTTAAGTGCTCATTCGATAGGTCAGCTACCCCTGACGCAGAACCAGTCTTTAACTCTTTAATTAACCTCTTTACTTCAGGAACTGATATCAAAGTATTTTCCCTTGTCCCTCCCACAGGCGTTTCGCTGTAACCTATCTTAAGATCATCCATACTCACACTATTAAAAATGTTTGAGTAGTGGTTTTTCCACAGCCTTGCAATTTCGTCCTCCCCTGACACCCCATCGATTGTTGGAGGGAGGGCATTTTTGACACCCGTTTGATTCTTAACGAATTTCCAAAATTTTTTATTATCGTTAAGTGAGCCTTCACAGGCTTTTGATGCTCGGATAGAATCATCTTCCTGTTTACATCGTCGTATGGCTGCCTTATACTGACACCTACTTCTACACATATTCATGTATACTGGTCCTAATCTGGGTCTACCATGAAAGCACCACAAATCGTAGGCGTGTCTCGATTCCCTCTTCAGGGGGGCAATAAAATCATTCCATCCAGGAATAATCTTAGTATGATAGTTGCAAGATTTAATCAGGGGTCTTCCTGCTCTTCTTAATATAGATACTAAATTATTATAATACCTTTCCATGAGTTTACAGTGAGAATCATTTGAGCAAGGATTACTACATTCAAACAAAAGTGGTTAACCGTTTTGTCGTTTAAAAGTTGCGAGTTTTCTCTTGGCAACATTTTGTTCAGGAGAGGAATACCAAAAGAATTAGATATGGAATCAATTCAGATTCCGTACAACGCCCATCAAAGATCAGCAACGCCAGATAAAAAACTAACCCAGTTCATGATTAAAAAGATTAAGCATAAGAGATCAGTATAATAATTAATGCAACCAGGGGCGTCGATTGCTCTAAAATAATGGGGGGGATACTTCGCCTTCAAACAGCGAATTAAACAATACTCTGAGTAGCTATTACTACAAATGCTATGCGCAATTATTAAAATGCAAATTGACTGCTAAATTCCATGATAAATATACACTTGATCATAAATATACACTGCGCCCCCCCCCCCCCCCCGTAATCGACACACATGAATGCAACCCAAAATATTTAAAGTAAAGAGTGTATAAGTGAGGAATCATTTAGATCCTCAGAATTTTGTTAGCTTTATCACGAAACAAATTGAAAATAGGGCAAAGTATGAGACAAATAATGAGATGTCTTTGTTTTTGATCATTATGTAAATTTAATTCAATTCTGTCTGCAATTTACGTACCATTTTTTATTTAAAGTTATTAAATTTAAAATTTGAAGGGTAATTGAAATTGTGGCTGACTCACATCCAGAAGGATAAGTGGATCATACGTGTTATTCGTGGGTATGGCCGCTACTGCTTTAAAAGTTATTGTACAATTTTTCTCCATTTGTTATAGTCCATCAGTCGAGGATACGTTGAAACCGAATTTTTCAGGGATCATATGTAGAATTCGGACCCCAGGTAACCCTAATGAAGAATACAGACCCCAACTTTCCCCTAATGTAGAATCCAGACCCCAACTTTCCCCTAATGTAGAATCCAGACCCCAACTTTCCCCTAATGTATAGATTATAGAAGCCAGACCCCAAACGAATCGTATAAGGACATCAATAAACAATTTAAAGGTTCATAGAAAATTTTATTATTATTATCACAAATAAAAACCATTAAAATCACACAATTGTAAAATCTTATATCAAATGTAGAATTCGGACCCCAGCCTTCTTTAGTTAGCTTTATAAGGCTAACTAACGAAAATATCACAACCTAACCTAACCAATCGTTAGGTTAACTGTACGCCCTTGACGATTGGTTAGGTTAGGTCATGATATTTTCGTTAGTTAGCTTAAACATGGCCTCGGATGTTAAGGCAAATGTAGAAACTCAAATAGTTAAAGAGTAGCTTAAACAAGCCAAATGGAGAATACAGACCCCAACCTTCCGCTAATGTAGAATTCGGACCCCAACCTTGGTAGGGGTCCGAATTCTACATATGATCCTTTTTCAGCACGGAACCATTTGGTGATGCGGAAAAGGCGAAACGAGTAGTAGTAGTAGTAGTTTCATCTCCCGCTTGTCTACAACTGAGTGACGTTGCATCTACAGTTCTCCGTGTGATTTCTTCCCTACCTCGTGTCGAAGTACGAAGTACGGAAGTAGGCATATTAATCGTCTATGTAGCAGAGAATTTTCGTAGCAAACTGTCTCTAGTTTAAAACTGCTTCATGATATCAACTATTTTTTCCTTAGAAATATTTTAGTTTAATTATTTGGAAGACGCGAGTTTAAGAGTACTGCGGTAATGAATTTCCCGTTTCTGAGTTACTTACAGTTGATACGTTTCCAATTTGGGCTAAAAATTGGGCTATTAATAACGAATGAAAATAAATGTGTACCTTTGGCGATTAAAGTGTTAAGGTCGACACAACGACTATTATAAGCAGTATCACAAACTACGTGGTCACCCGCTCCATCCGATTTCTTTCGATAAACTGAACTCAAAAGCAGATTTTCCCTTTCTGCTTATTTAATTGTCTTGATTTTGTATTTGATGAAAGAAATATTTTCCGATTTAGTTCCCAAATTGGTGTTATTACTCTCAAAATATACAAGTTTCATAAAATGTATTAGGCAATATCGTATGTCCACAAACCTGATCAAAATACTATTTTTTTAAATGCTTTTGTCGCGTAGAGGTATGCCACTTTACAACTTAATTATACGAATGCGTAACAATTAATGTGGCGACTCATTGAACACAATTTCGTAAATCGAAAGTTTATTAAGGAATATTTTAATTAATTGGCATGTCATCAGCTCTCAAAACCGCGTAAACAAACCAAAATAAGACATTAATTTTTGAGGGGTAGAAGTAATTTTATTAAAAATATTTGCGTGTCTGCGTATATTCATGGCAAAATGTTAAATGATGATGATGAGAAGATCACGTAAAATATTGTGAAAACACAACTTATTCAAAAGTTGTATAATAACTCGGGCATTCATTTAACAATTAAAGACGTTATTTACAAAAAAATAGAATGAGTGACAATTCAGAGCTCGAGGGATTGATCAATCCATACAAAGCGGGACTGTAAGAAAATTGGATTGTCGGATGTGACCGTAGTAAAAGGCAAAGTGTACTTTGCATATTATGATAGCAGGTGCTATAATAATTATCCAACCAATTTATTACATCTTGTGACGATCTTTTGAGCCTTAAATGATCAAAAGTATTTGAAAGTCTCGTAAATTAATCAACGAGAATCGAGTTGGTATATTTAATTGACTTTCAACAAATTACAAATAGGAAAAGTACGAAAGATGAGCTAAGTTTGGTCTTTGCAAATTTCGATAAAGTTAATGAGGTAACAGCCGCCCATCCTCAGAATATGGGGTTGATGGGGTTGCTTAACTTCTTTCACATAATCTAAGGTTATACGACTGGAGGTGGACCTACGTCCTACTCCTACAGCTTTACGTGGCATCCGAACCACGGGTCGCTACATAATCTGGACGCGGAGGACGGTCTCCCATCCAACTATTTTCCAGACCCAATGTCGCTTAACTTCGCTGATCTATGTGAATCGGTGTTCCGAAATCGACCGCGACATGGCCCTTATATATATATATATATATATATTTTAACTGCAAACACGCAGTATAATTAACGTAAAGAACGACGCTTGTATAGGAGAATATTCCGCGCGAGACGAAATGAGAATTACGACATTTGATTGGGTGAGGCCCGTGGTGTAATGGTTATCATATCTGACCGGCAATCGGAAGATCCCGGGTTCGATTCCAGGGTGGTTACCTCATTTTTTCATTTGTTTCGTTCTTTCTCTCTCGTCTCGCGCGGAATATTCTCCTATACAAGCTTCGTTCTTTACGTTAATTATACTGCGTGTTTGCAGTTAAAATGTATATAATGTTACGGCATGCGGGAGGTGCCCCTTTGGGGCATTGGTTTCTGCGCGCATGTAGAAGAATTACGACATTTGATTGGGTGAGGCCCGTGGTGTAATGGTTATCATATCTGACCGGCAATCAGAAGATCCCGGGTTCGATTCCCGGGTGGTTACCTCATTTTTTCATTTGTTTCGTTCTTTCTCTCTCGTCTCGCGAGGAATATTCTCCTATACAAGCGTCGTTCTTTACGTTGATATAATATATATATATATATATATATATAAGTATATGCGATAAAAAAAATCAGAGAATACAAGAGTATAAATTTCAAAATTTGTTGGAAATTTTAAATTTTGAGTCAAGTACGAAACAATATGGATTTTGTTCAAATTTTGCAAACATTTTGGAATTACTTGAGACGTCATAAATGTAAAATATTTAATAATTATTGAATTTAGTTTAGAAAATATGGGATATTTCCCGTGATTACCCAACCCAATATCAAATATGTTCTTATTTAAAATCGATATGAAAGAGAGAGAGTTTTTATTTCTTTTATTATTCTTCATTTTGAGGATTTTGAGAAAGTTTGAACCGAATTTTTGTCGAAAAATTAAAGTTCAATGAAACCACATCAACTGACAACATCTTTCCTTTTCTTCAATTAGTTTAAAGCTCGCGGGTGTTCTCGGGTGTTTGGATCATAGTGTCAAATGTTTTGTTCGGTTCCATTTGGCTCTTTGTATCGCAATCAATCAACCATTTTCTTAAGCAACATTTATTTTCAAGTGGAAATCTGGAAAAAAGATATTACTCGCAAATCTGGGTAATTATATAAAGGTACCTTTAGAAATTTCTGCACAGGTGTGTGTGTGTGTGTGTGTGTGTGTGTCAAATGACACTGACATCAGATGCCCGCCCCTGTGAATGTCTGCTATAAATTCAATATTACTGTGTTATCCAAAATAACTGGTACATTACTGTTGTAATGTTTTGTGTACATAATGCCTTTATGTGTAGTTTGAACTTGTGAAAATACAATGAATAATGTACATAAAAGAAATTAAAATAACTTTCTATCATTTCCTTTTAAATGAAAAAAAAGAGAGCAATTCATTGGTTTAGGAAGTAAGCGAAAATAATTGTAAGAAATTCATAGACACCGAGTCTCACCTCATCTTATTAATTGCATTTAGGCAATTATTTTATTTTTTATGCAGGAAGAAGGGGCCAAGGGCGAATGCCCGCAAAAACGCCCCACCCACCCCACTCCATAAAGGAAGCAGAGAGCCAAAATCAAGGTCCAAAGTTTCCAGATGCTTGAACATTCTGCGTTTGAAGGATTGAAGATCATAGACAGAGGGAAAGATGGATTGAGGGAGATTGTTCCAGAGTTCACTGGTTGATTAAATGAAGGAATGAAAATACCGATTAACCCTTGCATTAGATAGTTGGACAGGAAAGGAATGAGAAAGTGTGGAAAGTCTGGTACTGCGTGCTCTCCTTAAACGAGGAAGCACGTAGTTAGAGAGTTCGGAAGAGCACTGTCCGTTATAATAGCGATAATAAAGAGTAAGGCAACATTCCGGCGAAGAGAGAGAGATTGAAAACAGTCAATAAGAGGCGGGGAAGTAATGAGACGAAAAAACCTTTGATTCCATCCGATTAAGTAGAGCTGTGTGGGTTCAACCACACCACACATGAGAAGCGTATTTCATATAGGGGCGGACAAGACCCCTGTACAAAGACAGCAACTGAGTGGGGGTGAAGAAACTACAGAGCCGGTACAGCACACCTAACCTCTTAGAAGCTGTTTTGGAAAGAGAGTATATGTAATCTTTCCAGGAAATATCAAGAGAAGAAAAATTAAGAGAAATATTAAGAGAAGAAGAATGATCGAGTTGTGTATTGTTCAAGGTAAGGGGACAGTCGTGTGGAAGATTGTGACGAGGAGACAGATGAAGGAACTGAGTTTTAGAGGCATTGAAAACCACAAGGTTTTCTCTGCCCTAATCAGAGAGAGTAAAAAGATCAGAGATCAGGTGCGAAACATAGTGTTTTTTGAGAGGGACGCTTTGTGAAGCGGGTGGAGAAGTGAGGAGTGGAGTCATCGTCATCGGAGTGAATAGGACAGGAAGTGCGATTTAATAGATCAGTGATATATAAAAGGGAAAGAGTGGGTGACAGGACAGAGTCTTGAGGGACGCCACTGTTAATAGCTTTAGGAGAAGAACAATGGTCATCTACAATAGCAGCTATAGATCGGCCAGTAAAGAAATTAGAGTTCTGTGCCAGACTCTATCAAAAGCTTTTGATATGTCTAGCGCAATAGCATAAGTTTCACCGAAATCCCGAAAGGAGGATGATCAGGAGTCAGAGATAAGCAAGAAGATCGCTAATAGAGCGTCCCTTGCGGAACCCATACTGATGATGTGAAAGAAGATTGTGAGAAGAGAGGTGTTTAAGAGCCTTCCTCTTAAGAATTGATTAAAAAACTTTAGAAAGGCTAGAAATCAGAGTAATTGGACGATAGTTGGAGGGTTGAGAACGGTCGCCCTTCTTTGGGACAGGTTGCATGAAAGCGAACTTCCCGCAGGAAGGAAAGGTACCAGATGAAAGAGTTTGCCTAGGCAATGTGTCAACAGAGAAGCACAGTTCTTGAGAACAACAGGAGGGACACCAGAGTTGAGCCCAGATGGGGCAGAAAGAATATCTTTGGAGTGGATTCTAATTTCAGACATAATTAAGTCAGAGGGAGGAGTAGATGGAGGACACCGGAATTGTCCAAGGTTGAGTTGGAGGATGAGGTGACGTGTGTGTATATATATGTATATAGTCTAAAGTCACTAAAGGGAAAAATCACTAAAAGAAAGCTGAATGGCAACACGAAGGGATAAACAGAGCAACGTGGGCTGTTCGTTTGGTTTTGGCTGGACTAGAGCATGGTTATTCATATCTGACTACATCGTTGGTGCTAAGTTTAATTTGGTAATGTTTCTAAGGTGACAAATGGGGTAGAAAGTTGTCAGTAAATAATAATAGTTAGGGGTAATGTCTATAGCTTCTAAATTAGTAAAGTTAGAGAGTTTAGGTAGACTGCTTTGTGGGACGCAGGAAATCTATGGTAGGCCCTAAAGAATATCTAATTCAACGCACCGGTAAGTGCCTTAGCGGGGTCACTAACTCCAAGTTATTACATTTGGCGACGAGGACGGGATTCAATTTGGTTCATTGGATTAAATTTGGTTCATTGGATTAAATTTGGTTCATTGGATTTAATTTGGCTGATTGGATTTAATTTGGCGTATTGGGTTCAAGTGGTTGTTTGGAAAATTGGATGTAGCCTAGTGGGTCGTCCGATTTGGTTGGTTTGTGTGAGTAAGCTACCGTACTATAGCTTAGGTCCCGCCGGCATAACTCTAATACTAATTCCTACTCAGTCCTAATTCTAAAACTAATTCCTACCCAGCCCTAACTCTAATACTAATTCCTTCTCAGCCCTAACTCTAATACAATTTACTATTCAGCCCTAACTGGGGAGTAACTTGATCAAATTTAAACCAAATCTAACCTACTTCACGTTATTTGTCCTAAATCGGTTTTGTTCTAGCATGTCGGTGATCGGCCATATAAGCCCCTACGAAGACTCTTGGGAGGACTTCGAAGCTTATGCCACTAGGGTGAGTTGTTTTTCGAGGCAAATTCCATTCCTGATGCTAAGAAAGTACCTACCTTTTTAACTATAATAGGCCCTAAAACGTTTGGCTTAGTTATGGACCTAGTTGCTCCTAAAGCACCGGAAACCTGCACCTATAGTGAATTGGTACAGGCCCTAACCAATCACTACAAACCCCGAGTAGTTTTCATCTATGAACGTTTCAAATTTTATTCGAGGCATCAGGCGGTGAATGAAAGCATTGCAGAGTTTGTTGCAGGAATAACACAGCCGTACTTGTAAATTTGGGGACAATTTAGACGAAATGCTAAGAGATAGGTTTGTAATGGGTCTCAAAGAGGAGTCTACTCAGAGAGCCCTATTAGCTATACAGGACCTAACTTTTAGTCAGGCTGTAGAAATAGCTGCGGCTAGAGAAGCAGCTGCTAAAGATGTTAGAGCTTTTGGCAGTCGCAGTAGTAAAGCCCAACACGTAAATAGCTTTAAATCTTCTATGTCTGGCAGACCTAATGAGCCTACTAGACAGACAAATAAAAGGTATGCGGCAAATACGACTAAACCTAAAAATTCAAACGCTAAACAGGAGGAAAAGCCTTCCAAGGCATATACTGGGTGTGGAAAACACCATTGGAAGAAGGACTGCCCTTTTAAGGAAGCAGTTTGCCGAAACTGTGTAAAATAGGCTACATAGCTAAAGTTTGTTTTTCAAAGAAAACAAGGGGTGAAAATTCTAATTATAACATTTCTAGTGTAAATCCTCAAAAGGGAAATACTTCGAACATTGGAGTGGAGTACCTATTTTAAGAGCAGCAAAGTGGTGATAATACAGGCCCATATATTGTAGAGGTAGGCCTAATGGAATTACAGTTCCTCTAGAACTAGATACAGGTGCTGCCAGAACTGTCACGTCCAAAACAGTTTTTGACAAAACTTTCAAAAATGCACCTAAACTACATGCATCTAAAACAATACTAAAAAAATATGGGGACATACAAATACCTATTTGTGGAGAAGCATCCATCACAGTTACATTCAACGAGAAAACTTTGTCTCATCCCTTAACTCTTTTAGTGGTGGATGAGCAAGGGCCTACTCTACCAGGCCGTGATTGGATTGATGCTTTGAAAATGCCTATTGACAAAATTTTGCTAAAGGGTCAGGCAGATGTGCATACACTCTCATATCCGTTTGACATAGACTCATTGTTAAGGGAGTTTTCTTCTGTTTTTGGGCCTGAAGTAGGCAACCTAAAAGGCCATCAGTTCTGTATAGAAGTAGATCCTAATGTAACTCCGAAAATTTGTAAGGCTCGTTCAATTGCGCATGCACTGCGGGAGAAGGTAGATTTAGAAATTGACAGGCTGCTCAAAGATAAAATTATCGAACCAGTCACACACGCTAAGTGGGCTGCCCCAGTAGTTCCTGTACTAAAACCTGACAAGTCCGTGCGGTTATGTGGGGATTACCGTTTAACAGCAAATAGAGCAGTCCTTCTAGATTGCTACCCTATACCCAAGCCTGATGAATTATTTAGCTCTCTTGCTGGGGGTAAATATTTCACAAAACTAGATATGTCCCAAGCCTATGCTCATGATGTACTTGGTATGTGTGAAACAAAGTTGGGAGGAAATGATGATGAGTTTGAATGGTATGAAGTGAAAGGAATAAGATTTGGTGTAACCTTGAGGAAACGAGTGAGATTGAAAGGAGGAGTGACATTGTTGATGAAAGAGGAACTATGTAAGTCTATGTATGAGTATAAATTGATGGGTTATATGTAGGTTTGTATGTAAAGTTTGAAGTAAGAAAGGAAATGGCGAGGTCGTGCGTTTGTGTTGAGTATGTTGCACGCGAGGATGCAACGGAAAGAGCGTTTTTGGAGGGACTAAGAAAATGAAATTGCACTGGTGGAAAATATGAATGCAAAAGTTGGAATGGGATCGGAAGATGGAGTATTATAGGGACATTTGGAGTACAAGGTGAGAGTAGGAATGGTGAAAGGTTGAAATGGTTTCTGTTTAGGTAAATCTCTTTTATTAAACGTAAGGATGTGTGTACGTGGTATAGGATGAGAAAAGCTAGACAAGAAAAAGTAATAGTAGATAGGATGGAGAAATACAGAGTTTTGAAGTGGAGACTAAATAGAAGAGTAAAGAGAGGGTAAAAAAGATCTGAAGGGTAAAAAAGCTCTGAACCTCGGGGTTTTCGAGGTGCCTAGACACTCTGCGTTTGAATGATGGGAGGTCATAGACAAGAGGAAAGATGGATTGAGGAAGATTGTTCCAGAGTTGACCGGTTGAGTAGCTGAAAGACTGAAAATACCGATTAACCCTTGCGTTACAGAGTTGGACAGAAAAGGAATGAGAAAGTATAGAAATCTGGTGCTGCGTGCTCTCCTTAAAGGATGAGGCATGCAGTTAGAGCGTTCAGAAGAGCAATGTCTGTTATAATAGCGATAGTAAAGAGAGAGTGAGGCAACATTGTGGCGAAGAGAGAGAGATTGAAGACAATCAGTTAGAGGCGGGGAATTGATGAGACGAAATACAATACAATAACCACCTGGTTAAGTACGGCTGTGTGGGTTGAGCCACCCGACACATGAGAAACATAATCCATACAGGGGCGAGCAAGACCCCTGTACAGAGGGAGCAACTGAGTGGAGGTGAAGAAACCGCGGAGGCGGACAGCACACCTAACCTCTTAGAAGCTGTTTTAGAAAGAGAGTATATGTGATCTTTCCAGGAAATGTTTACGTTGATATTAAAATAGGTTAGAAAATGGGTGGCAGAGGTACGTAGAATGGCATGGGAGGAGAAAGAGTTTGAGGACTGGATGAAAACGGTTGTGGCGCCTTCATAGAGAAGTAAGGGCAGGAACGGGAAGTTGTTCTCAAAGTAAATCATAATGAATGGGTATTATCTCTGCCAAAAGCGTATGATGCAGCCCTGATTGGTAAAAGTGAGCGAGAGTCGCAGAGACTGAATGAAGCGTGTGTGGATGTTTGTGAAAGGCGACTATTAAGCGCGAATGCAGACGAGAGAAAGGTGATGGTGGTGCGTGGAAGGGGTCGTAATACGAGGTGTGAAATAGTTAGAGGCGGAATAACGCTGGAAAGTCTGGTAAGCAAGAATGGTACACGCAAAAGTTGTGGTGAACGAAAGTAGTGAAACGGGAAGAGAAGTATATGGGGCATGGAGAGGATTGGGCATCAAGAAGATTGGCAAGGAAGAATGGTCAGAATGGTTTTTGTTTAAATGCGGCGAAAATCTTGCAAAAAAACCTTCGCTTAAACCTTGCTACGAGCCGTACATTTCCTTCACCTAATCAGCCTTGTCTTGACCGCCTTTTACGTCTCTTGTATTCACCCGAAGAAGAGACGCTTTTGAAATTCGAAACGTTTTCCTCATTTGAATACTTACGCAGCTATTTTGACGGTAATTATTCGTTTTTACACCCAGTCTGTTTTCATGATGAGAACAAAGTTTTCTGGTCAACTTTGAGGTGTTTTGCACGAATCTGCCATCCGTTTCCCTTGCAAATGCGTAGTTTTCGAGATATCGTCATCTCGAAAACTACGCATTTGCACAGGAAACGGATGGCAGTTTCGTACAAAACACCTCAAAATTAACCAGAAAAGTTTGCACTCGTCATTTTCGTTTAAACTAACGAAAATATCATGACTTAACCTAACCAATCATCAGGGGCGTACAGTTGACCTAACCAGGTATTCAATTGATCGAACCGGTGTCACGTACTGAACGTCCGCAAAACATTAGGACCGATCAATTTGTGATGCGTGATCTTTACGGGGGCGGAGCCCCCGTACCCCAGATACCTAAATTATACAAATGATAATGTAATAACATGTGCCCACCTTGCCTGGGTAGTCCGCTAAATTTCGCGTGCTCTTAAGGATTGAAACACTGAAACGACACTCACGTTTATTTTTAGGATTTTTTTTAAGGCACCTAAAGACCTTCTGGTCTTTTTTTAAAATACAAGCATTATTGCATTTAGGGCAGGTCACGGATGTCTTAATTATTCCGTGATTGAAAAAAAGGTCTAAACTCTTGTCTTCATCGAGGGCAATATGGCGGATTACGTCTTCAAAGTCAAATATGCAAAACTGACACGTCATACTTGTGGTCACAAAAACACCGAACTAACAAACCAATTGGTAATAATGGTTTAATTTTAAAACAGAACAAATTGAATTACGCAGAAGTAGTCAGAAACACCAAAAATAGGAAATATTCACCAAATAGTTGATATATATATATATATATATATATATATATGGGGCGTCCCAAAAAAATGTATACACACTTTAAATAATTATAAAGGCAGTGTTTATTAAAATACATTTCATTTTCAAAATGTAATAGAATCTACAGACATTATTTAATTGTTTTGTCAACGCCTGTTGTCAAACTGACGTCCGTTCTGGTCCTGGCACTGCTGATAACGCGAAGCAATGGAATCGCAAACATCACGAAACATTTCGTTTGGTATTTGTGTGCATTCTCGTTCAATGGCTGCTCTCAATTCAGCGACTGTTGCAGGTTTTATAGCGTAGACTTTGTCTTTTAAGTATCCCCATAAAAAAAGTCTAGTGGTGTGAGGTCTGGTGAACGCGGAGGGTATTCTACGAAACCCCTTCGTCCAATCCACATCCACATCGTGCCAAGTACCACTCGCAATACTCCACTCTTCGGTCCGGATCATCTTCATTAATAGCATGGACTAATCTTGGAATGTAACTTTTCCATTGACAGCGCTTCAAAATGCGTTGGACAGAATTCTGAAATTCCTACCTCACGACTCGCTTGCCGCACAGATTTTCTTGGACTTTGGTGATACGTTTCCAGTACTCTTTCTTGCTTTGTGGGGCTTGTCGATGTCCGTGGTCTTCCGGAACGCTTCTTGTGGACATTCTGAGCAGTTCCATCGGCTTCAAACTTATCTCTAATTCGAGTGATGGTACGTCGCGTTGGTGGATCTGTTTGAAACTCCCTCCTAAACTGTCTTTGCACTTCAACTGCGTTTTCACACTTCCAGTAGCATTTTAGGATGAATTTCCTTTGTTCAAAGCTTAGTCTGACTGCCATTATTAATTCTAATGGGTTTAACTTGGAAAGAAAGAAATATCAATTGAGCTATCAGCTGTTAAAGTGTGTATACATTTTTTTGGGACGCCCTGTATATATATATATATATATATTGAAAAAACACAAAAATAGGAAATCTATTTTAATAAAAAACCACATTTTATACAAATCTGCACAAGATAAGATATATATTTTCTTAGTCAGTTTTGAATGGCAATTCAATATACAGAATGTCCCACAAAAAAGTACACCCAACTTTAGATTGTACGAACTCCTCCAAAAATTGAGATATTTTGGATCTGTTTGTTTGATTTAATACAGCAAATTATTCTTTGTTAACGTTCAAATTTATTCATGTTTAAACGAATTAGTGTTTAAGCATCTGCTTTTAACTGAAGGGTACAAAAAAATGGATTGCGCAAAATTGGTCAATGAAAAAATAATGTGTGTGCTATCGATGTAATGAAAAGACAAATACATAATCATAGATACTTTAACATAATTTTAATAAGATACAAAGCAGATTTTTCTTTATTCCTTATTACCTTATTACAAAAGTTATGCTTAGTTTCGTTTTATATCAACATGACCGCCATTCCTATCGATACAAATCTGGAGTCGAGCTCTCATCTTCCCCATCACTCTTTTGATAAGATCTGGATTGTCTTTTAACAAGTTGATTTCAGCTGTGATGCGAGTCCTCAAATCATCTAAATTGATAGGTTGTGATGCAAATACTCTATTTCTCAAATGACCCCATAAAAAGTAGTCACACGGGATCAAGTCAGGGCTTCTGGGAGGCCATTCAATGTCATGGCCTGTAGCAATTACTCTTTGGTGGAAGACTCCCTGCAAGCGTTCCTTCACAATAACTCTCCTGTGAGCAGGAGCTCCGTCTTGCACCCACCAAATACGATTAAATCGGTTTCCATAAGCCTTATGGAAACCGATTTAATCGTATTTGGTGGGTGCAAGACGGAGCTCCTGCTCACAGGAGAGTTATTGTGAAGGAACGCTTGCAGGAAGTCTTCCACCAAAGAGTAATTGCTACAAGCCATGACAATGAATGGCCTCCCATAAGCCTTATGGAAACCGATTTAATCGTATTTGGTGGGTGCAAGACGGAGCTCCTGCTCACAGGAGAGTTATTGTGAAGGAACGCTTGCAGGAAGTCTTCCACCAAAGAGTAATTGCTACAAGCCATGACAATGAATGGCCTCCCAGAAGCCCTGACTTGATCCCGTGTGATTACCTTTTATGGGGTCATTTGAAAAATAGAGTATTTGCATCACAACCTATCAATTTAGATGATTTGAGGACTCGCATCACAGCTGAAATCAACTTGTTAAAAGACAATCCAGATCTTATCAAAAGAGTGATGGGGAAGATGAGAGCTCGACTCCAGATTTGTATCGATAGGAATGGCGGTCATGTTGAAAGAAAACGAAACTAAGCATAACTTTTGTAATAAGGAATAAAGAAAAATTTGCTTTGTATCTTATTAAAATTATGTTAAAGTATCTATTATTATGTATTTGTCTTTTCATTACATCGATAGCACACACATTATTTTTTCATTGACCAATTTTGCGCAATCCATTTTTTTGTACCCTTCAGTTAAAAGCAGATGCTTAAACACTAATTCGTTTAAACATGAATAAATTTGAACGTTAACAAAGAATAATTTGTTGTATTAAATCAAACAAACAGATCCAAAATATCTCAATTTTTGGAGGAGTTAGTACAATCTAAAGTTGGGTGTACTTTTTTGTGGGACATACTGTATTGTATTGTTTTAACCGCGCGTGGGCGGGTTAAAAGACGAATATTAATCATTTTGACTAACTATAAAATGAGAGATCAAAACACGGTTGTTGAAGCGTTTCTTATTTCGAAATTTGTCCTCATTCATTAGAATATTTTACTCGTATTCCTTCCAGGCCCTGATCCAAAAATAATATTTGTCACACGTGAAGGTAAGAAAGGTTACCGTTTTTCACTTACTCCCACCCTCATTTAATCCTCCCTCTGCTGACTACGAGGGGGGAGAGTCCCCACTGCCTGAAAACTACAACAGAAGGGCAGTAATTAATTTCTTAATTTCTTTTTCTGTAGATGAGCAGGACAGTTTTGCACAGACGCGTTCTAATATAACTTGATAACCGGCCATCAGTGTAGAAAAGTGTTTTTGCCCTTAACAACGTTTGCTAAAGCAAATATGAAAATTTACTAATGAATCTCATTTTCTGAAATCTGAATTTGTTTTATAAAGTAACTAATTTTAAAGGTTTCCTTCATTAATATTTGAGGTAATATGATAGTGTTCACTGGAATAAATATAGTACCAGTATGAATAAGCAGTGCCGTTTAGTGACACTCTTCGTAGATAGATAGTTTGAAAATAAAAAACATGAATACACAATATAGATTAAAAGCTTGTTTCCGTCGTTTTTTCACGCTCGTGGCAGGGCAGTAAAGGCTGTACAGTAAATGTTTAAAAAATCAACTGTGATTGGCCAGTATGAACCAATCACCGTTCTTCTCATTACTTTGATGATAATTACGACCAATGATCATAAAAAAAGTGGAAAGAACTTTGAATCTATATTGTACAGTACAATGAGAAAATGGGCCTCATAGCTTTCTCAAAATACCATTCTGGTCCTTTTTGGCACTGTGCCTGCGTAAGTCTTTCTACCCTGGAGTTTCTCTTTGGTTAACGAGCAGCCCAGAGTTTTATTTTTAACCCTATAAAAACAGTGCTCAAACCATACTCTAAGGATGATTGTGACTAGGTAACGGATAGACGGACGGAGAGATGAATATTTCGTTTTGTTACTTAGCTTTATTTTCCTTTCAAACCCCGAAAGAACGTAAAACGACGACACCAGTGCTAGGTAATCATTCTTTTACTTCTCTCTTTGTAAATCAAAAAGTTTGTCATTACAAAATTTCATCGCTTGCTTACATATTGCATTATAACACTGGTCAACAAAGATTTTTCATCAGAGTAAAATTTGTGGTGGCTGGATAGCATTTTTCACGCTGATTCCAAAACTGCATTCAGATGTTTTCTAGCACGTATAGTTTTCAAGATGAAGGCATATATATAACTACACAGATTTAACCATTTTAAATAGGCAAAATACTAATATTTCAACATTTGATTGTGTTTATTTTATTGTGTTTTTTTAGTTTATTCATCTTATTTATTTCGATTATCTTAATTATACATCTTATATATTTCAGGTGTGAGCTTTTACGTCTAGCAGCATTGTGATTCAGGCAACAACGCCGTGCTTTGTGTGTCAAAAGATCAGTCCAGTCCAAGAACTTGTTGTGTCAAGTTGGTGTACATTTTTTTATAATTTATAGTTTGCTCAGGTCAGTCAACATGCCTCGACAATGTAAGAATGACCCCGACAAGTTCTGTTTCGTATGCGGCCAGTTGACAACTAAAACACAGCGACGAAGTATTACAACCGACATTAAGAAAATATACAAGCTATACTTTGGTTGCCATCTAGGTGACCAAGATAAACCATGGGCGCCACATCAAATCTGTTCTGGCTATTCAAATGGATTACGTGAATGGCTTAACAAAAAGAAAGCTTCAATGCCATTTGCCATACCCATGATATGGAGGGAGCCGAGAGATCATCATGAAGACTGTTATTTTTGTAGTGTGAACTTAATGGGGTTTTCTGCCAAGAACTAACACCGGATTGTATATCCAAACTTGGATTCAGCACGTAGACCAGTAAAACATGATGAAACATTGCCCATTCCAATTCCCCCAAGTGATAGGCTAGATTCTATCATAGCTGACATGGAAAGTGATGAAGGTGCAACTGGCGTTTCCGGACCATCTACAGAACCAGAGTACACTTTTGAAGGTAGACATTTAGAGCCTAAAAAGTTAACCCAAGGACAGTTGAATGATCTTGTTAGAGACTTATCGCTGTCTAAAGAGAAATCAGAGCTTCTCGACTCAAGACTAAAGGAGAACAATTTACTTGAGAACAATGTTCGTATTAGTTACTACCGAAAGCGGAATTTTGAATTAACAGCATTCTTTTCAGTAGACGGTCCTCTCTGTTATTGCCATGACATCAATGGACTATTTACAGCCATATCTCAGACGTATGTGGCATCTAAGTGGCGCCTCTTTATTGATTCGTCGCAGAGAAGCCTGAAAGCAGTTCTTTTGCATAATGGTAATATAATGCCATCCATCCCCATTGCCCATTCCGTCCATCTAAAAGAGACATATGACAATATGGATATACCTACTACTTAAGGCAATCAAATACGACAGTCATCAATGGAATGTTTGTGGAGATCTAAAAGTTATAGGAATGCTTATGGGTATGCAGTCAGGATTCACAAAATTTTGTTGTTTCCTTTGCCTGTGGGACAGTCGCGCCACTATAGAACATTACACCAAAAGTGACTGGCCACTTAGGTATACATATGTCCCAGCGATAAGCAATGTCCAGTCTGTCCCTTTAGTGGATCCCCAAAAGATCTATCTGCCACCTCTTCACATTAAACTTGGTTTAATGAAGAATTTTGTTAAAGCAATGGGTAAAGTCAATTCTGAAGGGTTCCAATACCTTTCAAGGAAATTTCCGAAGGTTACTGCAGCAAAATTGAAGGAAGGAATTTTTGTTGGGCCACAAATAAGGGAGGTTTTGAATGACACTGAATTTGAAAAAGTCCTAAGTCCGCTGGAACTGAAGGCTTGGCTGGCGGCGTTCAAATGGATATGTGAAAACTTTCTTGGAAACAACAAGTCACCTGCGTATAAGGATGGAGTCAAGAACCTCCTTGATGCCTTCAAAGAAATGGAGTGTCGAATGTCGTTAAAATTCACTTCCTGCATTCCCACTTAGATTTCTTTCCTGGAAACCTTGGGGCAGTGAGTGACGAGCAAGGAGAGCGCTTCCATCAAGATATTCAGATGATGGAGAAGCGCTACCAAGGATATTGGAATGAAAGCATGATGGCGACCATTGTTGGATGCTGTATCGTGACAATCCAGGCCAAATTTACAAAAGGAAATCACACTCACAGCGCTTTTAATAAAATAATGTATATATTCTTTATTTATAAGTACATTCAATAAGGTATATGATGTATTTGTTGTTTAGCATTCCTAAGTGTGATCTATACATCCATAAATTTTCATATAGCAATATCAAAAACTTAAAAATATCAAAACCAGTGTATCTATATAACTATACATGCTAGAAACAAAATAAAACCAGATTCGGAATCAGCGCGAAAAATGCATTAAGAAAAGTGTGATCATGTTTGTGATGAAAAAAAAAGTTTCATTTTGTTGGCCAGTGTAATTAGATTTTAAAAATGGTTTTCATAAAGTTCCCCAAAAGCGATTGTCAGAAAAACTTAAAGTTCGCGATGTAAGAGGTATAATAACGTTCTCGTTCTGATCCATTATTGGTTTACTCATAGAAAACCAAAGGTATACCTACCTTTTACGAGAGTAAAGTGGCAGTGGCAGTGCCACTACAAGTGGCAAATGTAGTTTAACGTAGGCCAGTAATCGCGGTTTATAATCAACTCACTAATTTTCCTACAGCAAAATCTTGGTTCTCACTTCATTGTATTTTTTGCACTTGGCAAATTTTCTTTCCCGAGTTCTGATTGCACCCCAAAATTCTTCACATTCTCTTCCACTTCGGAAAGAATTCAATAGGAGTAATTTCGAACTGGTTTTACATTAATTATTATTATACACTAAAACTCATTTGTGTAAATGTTATTAGAAACTCGAGAAAAGTGGCCAAATTTCACATAAAATATGAACGGCCAATCACCTTTGTCTGTTTCCGGTTAAATTTAATAGCTTGGAAAAAGAAATACCGGATTCAGGTTAAACATTTTAAGATTTATTAGCGACAGGCTCTCCATATGATACTACAATAATGTCTGATCTTAATAATTCATGTTTTCGTTACAGATGAAGGTTACTATGAAGGTTACGCGAACCGAAATCCTCCTTCGGGTAGGTTTTAAAGAAAGGATTTCTGAAATACCAAATTAGTTTCAATATTTCATTTTGAGATACAGTAAGTTGTTTGTTTGAAATTTTGTCAAAGTGAATTATCTTTTGTAATTTCAGATACGAATGAAGATTATGAACCCATTCCCCCTGATGTCGGTCAGTTTTTCCTATACTTCTTCCTAAAAAACCTTTAGTTGCGATACACTCTGTTGTTAACTCTTAACATTTTACAATATTTTAGTTTATTAACTTTTAAGAGTAAAGTTAGGTTAGATTAGGTTAGGTTAGCTTAGGTATGGTTAGCTTACGTTAAATTAGGTTAGATCAGATCAAATTTGTTTAGATGAGATCGCTTTGTTTCGTCGCTTGTTGGGGCGAGTGTAAACAATGTCGGGGACAAATTTTAAACATTATTGTTAATATTGAAATTATTCGTTCTGTTAATCAAAATTAACAATTGTAAAAAAAGTACAAAGACGAAATTAGTTAAAATGTACCTCTCGTTTTAGTGGACATAAATTACTTATCTTGTTTTTGAATATATTTACTTCAAAATTAGAGATAAAAAAAAATTTGTTTATAAGTCCAACTCATTTCATTAGAGATTATAAACAGTTTATTTTTATACTTTTCATACTATAGGGTGAAAATCTTGAGGTAGATTAAGCATAATTTCAAAGATTTCAGAAACTACTAAAATAGTAGATAAAACAATGAACGGCCAACACAAAGTGGCAAATGTAGTTTAACGTAGGCCAGTAATCGCGGTTTATAATCAACTCACTAATTTTCCTACAGCAAAATCTTGGTTCTCACTTCATTGTATTTTTTGCACTTGGCAAATTTTCTTTCCCGAGTTCTGATTGCACCCCAAAATTCTTCACATTCTCTTCCACTTCGGAAAGAATTCAATAGGAGTAATTTCGAACTGGTTTTACATTAATTATTATTATACACTAAAACTCATTTGTGTAAATGTTATTAGAAACTCGAGAAAAGTGGCCAAATTTCACATAAAATATGAACGGCCAATCACCTTTGTCTGTTTCCGGTTAAATTTAATAGCTTGGAAAAAGAAATACCGGATTCAGGTTAAACATTTTAAGATTTATTAGCGACAGGCTCTCCATATGATACTACAATAATGTCTGATCTTAATAATTCATGTTTTCGTTACAGATGAAGGTTACTATGAAGGTTACGCGAACCGAAATCCTCCTTCGGGTAGGTTTTAAAGAAAGGATTTCTGAAATACCAAATTAGTTTCAATATTTCATTTTGAGATACAGTAAGTTGTTTGTTTGAAATTTTGTCAAAGTGAATTATCTTTTGTAATTTCAGATACGAATGAAGATTATGAACCCATTCCCCCTGATGTCGGTCAGTTTTCCTATACTTCTTCCTAAAAAACCTTTAGTTGCGATACACTCTGTTGTTAACTCTTAACATTTTACAATATTTTAGTTTATTAACTTTTAAGAGTAAAGTTAGGTTAGATTAGGTTAGGTTAGCTTAGGTATGGTTAGCTTACGTTAAATTAGGTTAGATCAGATCAAATTTGTTTAGATGAGATCGCTTTGTTTCGTCGCTTGTTGGGGCGAGTGTAAACAATGTCGGGGACAAATTTTAAACATTATTGTTAATATTGAAATTATTCGTTCTGTTAATCAAAATTAACAATTGTAAAAAAAGTACAAAGACGAAATTAGTTAAAATGTACCTCTCGTTTTAGTGGACATAAATTACTTATCTTGTTTTTGAATATATTTACTTCAAAATTAGAGATAAAAAAAAATTTGTTTATAAGTCCAACTCATTTCATTAGAGATTATAAACAGTTTATTTTTATACTTTTCATACTATAGGGTGAAAATCTTGAGGTAGATTAAGCATAATTTCAAAGATTTCAGAAACTACTAAAATAGTAGATAAAACAATGAACGGCCAACACAAAGTGGCAAATGTAGTTTAACGTAGGCCAGTAATCGCGGTTTATAATCAACTCACTAATTTTCCTACAGCAAAATCTTGGTTCTCACTTCATTGTATTTTTTGCACTTGGCAAATTTTCTTTCCCGAGTTCTGATTGCACCCCAAAATTCTTCACATTCTCTTCCACTTCGGAAAGAATTCAATAGGAGTAATTTCGAACTGGTTTTACATTAATTATTATTATACACTAAAACTCATTTGTGTAAATGTTATTAGAAACTCGAGAAAAGTGGCCAAATTTCACATAAAATATGAACGGCCAATCACCTTTGTCTGTTTCCGGTTAAATTTAATAGCTTGGAAAAAGAAATACCGGATTCAGGTTAAACATTTTAAGATTTATTAGCGACAGGCTCTCCATATGATACTACAATAATGTCTGATCTTAATAATTCATGTTTTTCGTTACAGATGAAGGTTACTATGAAGGTTACGCGAACCGAAATCCTCCTTCGGGTAGGTTTTAAAGAAAGGATTTCTGAAATACCAAATTAGTTTCAATATTTCATTTTGAGATACAGTAAGTTGTTTGTTTGAAATTTTGTCAAAGTGAATTATCTTTTGTAATTTCAGATACGAATGAAGATTATGAACCCATTCCCCCTGATGTCGGTCAGTTTTCCTATACTTCTTCCTAAAAACCTTTAGTTGCGATACACTCTGTGTTTGTTAACTCTTAACATTTTACAATATTTAGTTTATTAACTTTTAAGAGTAAAGTTAGGTTAGATTAGGTTAGGTTAGCTTAGGTATGGTTAGCTTACGTTAAATTAGGTTAGATCAGATCAAATTTGTTTAGATGAGATCGCTTTGTTTCGTCGCTTGTTGGGCGAGTGTAAACAATGTCGGGGACAAATTTTAAACATTATTGTTAATATTGAAATTATTCGTTCTGTTAATCAAAATTAACAATTGTAAAAAAAGTACAAAGACGAAATTAGTTAAAATGTACCTCTCGTTTTAGTGGACATAAATTACTTATCTTGTTTTGAATATATTTACTTCAAAATTAGAGATAAAAAAAAATTTGTTTATAAGTCCAACTCATTTCATTAGAGATTATAAACAGTTTATTTTTATACTTTTCATACTATAGGGTGAAAATCTTGAGGTAGATTAAGCATAATTTCAAAGATTTCAGAAACTACTAAAATAGTAGATAAAACAATGAACGGCCAACACAAAGTGGCAAATGTAGTTTAACGTAGGCCAGTAATCGCGGTTTATAATCAACTCACTAATTTTCCTACAGAAAATCTTGGTTCTCACTTCATTGTATTTTTTGCACTTGGCAAATTTTCTTTCCCGAGTTCTGATTGCACCCCAAAATTCTTCACATTCTCTTCCACTTCGGAAAGAATTCAATAGGAGTAATTTCGAACTGGTTTTACATTAATTATTATTATACACTAAAACTCATTTGTGTAAATGTTATTAGAAACTCGAGAAAAGTGGCCAAATTTCACATAAAATATGAACGGCCAATCACCTTTGTCTGTTTCCGGTTAAATTTAATAGCTTGGAAAAAGAAATACCGGATTCAGGTTAAACATTTTAAGATTTATTAGCGACAGGCTCTCCATATGATACTACAATAATGTCTGATCTTAATAATTCATGTTTTCGTTACAGATGAAGGTTACTATGAAGGTTACGCGAACCGAAATCCTCCTTCGGGTAGGTTTTAAAGAAAGGATTTCTGAAATACCAAATTAGTTTCAATATTTCATTTTGAGATACAGTAAGTTGTTTGTTTGAAATTTTGTCAAAGTGAATTATCTTTTGTAATTTCAGATACGAATGAAGATTATGAACCCATTCCCCCTGATGTCGGTCAGTTTTCCTACTTCTTCCTAAAAAACCTTTAGTTGCGATACACTCTGTTGTTAACTCTTAACATTTTACAATATTTTAGTTTATTAACTTTTAAGAGTAAAGTTAGGTTAGATTAGGTTAGGTTAGCTTAGGTATGGTTAGCTTACGTTAAATTAGGTTAGATCAGATCAAATTTGTTTAGATGAGATCGCTTTGTTTCGTCGCTTGTTGGGGCGAGTGTAAACAATGTCGGGGACAAATTTTAAACATTATTGTTAATATTGAAATTATTCGTTCTGTTAATCAAAATTAACAATTGTAAAAAAAGTACAAAGACGAAATTAGTTAAAATGTACCTCTCGTTTTAGTGGACATAAATTACTTATCTTGTTTTTGATATATTACTTCAAAATTAGAGATAAAAAAAAATTGTTTATAAGTCCAACTCATTTAATTAGAGATTATAAAACAGTTATTTTTATACTTTTCATACTATAGGGTGAAAATCTTGAGGTAGATTAAGCATAATTTCAAAGATTTCAGAAACTACTAAAATAGTAGATAAAACAATGAACGGCCAAACAAAAGTGGCAAATGTAGTTTAACGTAGGCCAGTAATCGCGGTTTATAATCAACTCATAATTTTCCTACAGCAAATCTTGGTTCTCACTTCATTGTATTTTTGCACTTGGCAAATTTTCTTTCCCGAGTTCTGATTGCACCCCAAAATTCTTCACATTCTCTTCCACTTCGGAAGAATTCAATAGGAGTAATTTCGAACTGGTTTTACATTAATTATTATTATACACTAAAACTCATTTGTGTAAATGTTATTAGAAACTCGAGAAAAGTGGCCAAATTTCACATAAAATATGAACGGCCAATCACCTTTGTCTGTTTCCGGTTAAATTTAATAGCTTGGAAAAAGAAATACCGGATTCAGGTTAAACATTTTAAGATTTATTAGCGACAGGCTCTCCATATGATACTACAATAATGTCTGATCTTAATAATTCATGTTTTCGTTACAGATGAAGGTTACTATGAAGGTTACGCGAACCGAAATCCTCCTTCGGGTAGGTTTTAAAGAAAGATTTCTGAAATACCAAATTAGTTTCAATATTTCATTTGAGATACAGTAAGTTGTTTGTTTGAAATTTTGTCAAAGTGAATTATCTTTTGTAATTTCAGATACGAATGAAGATTATGAACCCATTCCCCTGATGTCGGTCAGTTTTCCTATACTTCTTCCTAAAAAACCTTTAGTTGCGATACACTCTGTTGTTAACTCTTAACATTTACAATATTTTAGTTATTAACTTTTAAGAGTAAAGTTAGGTAGATTAGGTAGGTTAGCTTAGGTATGGTTAGCTACGTTAAATTAGGTTAGATCAGATCAAATTTGTTTAGATGAGATCGCTTTGTTTCGTCGCTTGTTGGGGCGAGTGTAAACAATGTCGGGGACAAATTTTAAACATTATTGTTAATATTGAAATTATTCGTTCTGTTAATCAAAATTAACAATTGTAAAAAAGTACAAAGACGAAATTAGTTAAAATGTACCTCTCGTTTTAGTGGACATAAATTACTTATCTTGTTTTTTGAATATATTTACTTCAAAATTAGAGATAAAAAAAAATTTGTTTATAAGTCCAACTCATTTCATTAGAGATTATAAACAGTTTATTTTATACTTTCATACTATAGGGTGAAAATCTTGAGGTAGATTAAGCATAATTTCAAGATTTCAGAAACTACTAAAATAGTAGATAAAACAATGAACGGCCAACACAAAGTGGCAAATGTAGTTTAACGTAGGCCAGTAATCGCGGTTTATAATCAACTCACTAATTTTCCTACAGCAAAATCTTGGTTCTCACTTCATTGTATTTTTGCACTTGGCAAATTTCTTTCCCGAGTTCTGATTGCACCCCAAAATTCTTCACATTCTCTTCCACTTCGGAAAGAATTCAATAGGAGTAATTTCGAACTGGTTTTACATTAATTATTATTATACACTAAAACTCATTGTGTAAATGTTATTAGAAACTCGAGAAAAGTGGCCAAATTTCACATAAAATATGAACGGCCAATCACCTTTGTCTGTTTCCGGTTAAATTTAATAGCTTGGAAAAAGAAATACCGGATCAGGTTAAACATTTTAAGATTTATTAGCGACAGGCTCTCCATATGATACTACAATAATGTCTGATCTTAATAATTCATGTTTTCGTTACAGATGAAGGTTACTATGAAGTTACGCGAACCGAAATCCTCCTTCGGGTAGGTTTTAAAGAAAGGATTTCTGAAATACCAAATTAGTTTCAATATTTCATTTGAGATACAGTAAGTTGTTTGTTTGAAATTTTGTCAAAGTGAATTATCTTTGTAATTTCAGATACGAATGAAGATTATGAACCCATTCCCCTGATGTCGGTCAGTTTTCCTATACTTCTTCCTAAAAAACCTTTAGTTGCGATACACTCTGTTGTTAACTCTTAACATTTTACAATATTTTAGTTTATTAACTTTTAAGAGTAAAGTTAGGTTAGATTAGGTTAGGTTAGCTTAGGTATGGTTAGCTTACGTTAAATTAGGTTAGATCAGATCAAATTTGTTTAGATGAGATCGCTTTGTTTCGTCGCTTGTTGGGCGAGTGTAAACAATGTCGGGGACAAATTTTAAACATTATTGTTAATATTGAAATTATTCGTTCTGTTAATCAAAATTAACAATTGTAAAAAAGTACAAAGACGAAATTAGTTAAAATGTACCTCTCGTTTTAGTGGACATAAATTACTTATCTTGTTTTTGAATATATTTACTTCAAAATTAGAGATAAAAAAAAATTTGTTTATAAGTCCAACTCATTTCATTAGAGATTATAAACAGTTTATTTTTATACTTTTCATACTATAGGGTGAAAATCTTGAGGTAGATTAAGCATAATTTCAAAGATTTCAGAAACTACTAAAATAGTAGATAAAACAATGAACGGCCAACACAAAGTGGCAAATGTAGTTTAACGTAGGCCAGTAATCGCGGTTTATAATCAACTCACTAATTTTCCTACAGCAAAATCTTGGTTCTCACTTCATTGTATTTTTTGCACTTGGCAAATTTTCTTTCCCGAGTTCTGATTGCACCCCAAAATTCTTCACATTCTCTTCCACTTCGGAAAGAATTCAATAGGAGTAATTTCGAACTGGTTTTACATTAATTATTATTATACACTAAAACTCATTGTGTAAATGTTATTAGAAACTCGAGAAAAGTGGCCAAATTTCACATAAAATATGAACGGCCAATCACCTTTGTCTGTTTCCGGTTAAATTTAATAGCTTGGAAAAAGAAATACCGGATTCAGGTTAAACATTTTAAGATTTATTAGCGACAGGCTCTCCATATGATACTACAATAATGTCTGATCTTAATAATTCATGTTTTCGTTACAGATGAAGGTTACTATGAAGGTTACGCGAACCGAAATCCTCCTTCGGGTAGGTTTTAAAGAAAGGATTTCTGAAATACCAAATTAGTTTCAATATTTCATTTTGAGATACAGTAAGTTGTTTGTTTGAAATTTTGTCAAAGTGAATTATCTTTTGTAATTTCAGATACGAATGAAGATTATGAACCCATTCCCCCTGATGTCGGTCAGTTTTCCTATACTTCTTCCTAAAAAACCTTTAGTTGCGATACACTCTGTTGTTAACTCTTAACATTTTACAATATTTTAGTTTATTAACTTTTAAGAGTAAAGTTAGGTTAGATTAGGTTAGGTTAGCTTAGGTATGGTTAGCTTACGTTAAATTAGGTTAGATCAGATCAAATTTGTTTAGATGAGATCGCTTTGTTTCGTCGCTTGTTGGGGCGAGTGTAAACAATGTCGGGGACAAATTTTAAACATTATTGTTAATATTGAAATTATTCGTTCTGTTAATCAAAATTAACAATTGTAAAAAAAGTACAAAGACGAAATTAGTTAAAATGTACCTCTCGTTTTAGTGGACATAAATTACTTATCTTGTTTTTGAATATATTTACTTCAAAATTAGAGATAAAAAAAAATTTGTTTATAAGTCCAACTCATTTCATTAGAGATTATAAACAGTTAATTAGCGTTGAGATAATAGGTGTTGTACGAATTATAAAATTAATCTTATCCAGTCCTCGTATAGTATACGAGCTGTTAGTTTGGTTTCTCTCTTAAAATTCTTTGGACATTTACCAAACTTCTCAACGAGTATGTTCCTGACGAGTATAAAGACTTATTTTACAGTTAACTTCTTTTTAACGTTGTCGTAAATTTTAAAGTTGAGAAAACTTGATTTTGAAGTAAAGAAGAAAGATAAATAAATTATTTAAAAAGATAATTATTAATTAAATGTTCTTGTTTTGAGTGTGAATGATTATAACGATATAAAATGCGTCTCGTCACAATCCTCACATTTCTTATCGTTTATTCGTTTGTGGTTTGGTTTAAATTTATTTTCTTTTATAGCTTTAGAAATTGAGAAGGAAAGATATGAACATGAACAACCTCCCCCTGAATTGGAGTATGGCTATGAACAACCTCCCCCTGAATTGGAATATGGCTATGAACAACCTCCCCCTGGATTTGGTAAGTTTCCTTTACTATTTTACAAATGGTAAAATCTTGGCTATGATACGCTGTATTGGTCACTCTTAAGTACACAATTTTAAAGTTTATTAACCTCTTAGAGAGAATACAGTTACGAGAATATACTGTATGATAATATCATTGATCAGTTTGTGGCTTTGGCGTCGACTGTATGAACAGTTCAAAATATTTTGAACATAATAATAATAATAATAGTAATAATAATAATAATAATAATAATTAATAATAATAATAATAATAATAATAATAATATACACATTTAAACTTAACAAAAAATGTATGTCCTTTTCAAAATTTTATTATTTATATATTTTTTGTTTTACCTGAAATGGTAGATGAAAGTAGTGTCGGTTGGTTGGTTTATCTGTTTTACGTCCTTCGTCCAACTGAGGGCACTGAGACGAGCAGTAACGCCACCAACCTGGAAAAATAAGTCTCCTTTAAAAGGTCTCCTTTTGGCCATAGCCGCGTACGTGTTACTCTGACCTTTATTTCTCGATAATGAGAGTGGATTCTATCATGGCCCTGGTTTGGTTGACGTTAGAAGCGGGCTAAAGTCTCCTTCTATATGCGGCTTTCACTTTCATAAAAGGAGGCAGAAGCTCCTTCCGCGGGTCCTTAAACATTCCTACACCACCATACACTTACCTTCCTTCTCTACACATTCTTTTCTCTCACCATTATCATCGCCTCCTTGGGGTCCCAAGAGCTACAAAACTACTACTACTACTTTTGAACCTTTAACTGCGCTTAGTTTTATGGGCGTCGTCCCAACCCACTTTCAAGAGTTATTTTCATATTCGTATAAGCAAAAGCCTTCAAGAATTCTATTTCATTTTGTGTGTGATTGATTAAAATAGGCTTTTGAATTCCTATTTCGATGCATGACACTTCTTGTTTGAGCTCAACCACTCGATGAATGTTGAATTTTGTACAAACTGCGTGAAAGTATGAAAGTAAGAAGTATGAAAGAAGTTTTCTTTCAAAATGTTAAATTTTCATTTCTTTTAAACTTCGTTCTTCACTTATTTCCTTTCCTACCAACCAACAATCTCTTCAAATAAGGAAGACCATTGAATACGCGATTAAATTTATTCTCACAATTCTGTTGTTGTTGTTTTTGTTGTTGTTTCGTGATTTTGTCAAAGTATATTGATATATGTTCTACTAAACTTTTTCAGAATGGCAAACATTTTTTTTATTTTTTCTTTTGTGGCTTTGCTTAAATCTAATTTCTTTTTTAATTTCAGCTCCCAAAAAGTTTAGAGCCTATCTCCGAGCCTATTTACCTCGTACTGGTATGTTTTAAAAAATTAATTTAAGAAGATTCACTTTGTTACAATGGTGTTGTTGTTGTTGTTGTTGTTGTTTCTTCGGTTCTTTGATGATGTTCTCAAAGTATATTTTCTTTTTTTAATTTCAGACAAAGACTATTACGAACAACCCTGGTTTGATTCGGGTAAGTTTCCCTGAAACTCCTTCGAATGGCAAAGTTTTAGTCGTGACTCACTCTGTTGTTTTGTTGTTTTTAAAGCGTTATATTTTTATAACTCGTAAAGGAGAATAGAATTATAATAATAGAGTAAGTATAAGGTAATAGAGTGTATTAGTGTTGGTTGTTGTTGTTTTGGGCTTTGCTTAAATGTGGTTTCTTTTATAACTTCAGCCAGGGACGGGGAAAGCCATTCTGGAAGGAAGGAAGTTGGGCACCTTTCTTCTAAATCTACTCTTCCATCATTTATTATTAATATGAGTTGCAGCAATTACAGTAGGTGAATGAATGAAAGAGAGGAAGAGAGACTGGAAGCCTTTTGTGTTTAAGTTGCTAGTCACGTTTTTCTTTTTTATTTCAGAGGAAGAAGGAGAAGAAGAGGCAGGAAAAGGAAAAGAAGAGGCAGAAAAAGGAAAAGAAGAGGCAGAAAAAGGAAAAGAAGAGGCAGAAAAAGAAAAAGAAGAGGCAGAAAAAGGAAAAGAAGAGGCAGAAAAAGGAAAAGAAGAGGCAGAAAAAGGAAAAGAAGGAGAAGAAGAAGAAAGAGGAGAAGAGGAAGAACGAGAAGAAGAAAGAGAAGAAGAAGAAGAAAAAATGAAAGTAGAAATATACAGTGATGGTGGAAGTGTTCGATTTACCAAAATCGAATAACGGATCAGCTACCATTATTATTATCATATCAAGTTGATTATGTGATTATGTGATTATGTGATAATTTAAATCACATTAATAATTTTACATAAAATGTTAAAAATATTCAATTAAATTTAAAGCTTCAAAAATAATTAAAATCAATCGTCAAAAGAAGTGTTTTAATTTCCATTCCTGTCCACCACAGAAGAAGAAGAGGAAGAAGAAGAAGAAGAGAGCCAAAATCAAGACCCAAAGATTTCGAGATGCCTGGACACTCTGCGTTTGAAAGATTGGTCATACACAGGGGGAAAGGATGGATTGAGGAAGGTCGTTCCAGAGTAGATGATAGATTGAGAATAACGATTAATCCTCGCGTTACGGAGTTGGACGAAAGAGGAATGAGAGTGTATCGAAAGTTTGGTACTGCGTGTTCTCCTCAAAGGAGGAAGCACGCAATCAGAGAGTTCGGAAGTGTCTATTATAATAGCGATAGTAAAGAGAGTGAGGCAACACTGGCGAAGAGAGAAGGATTGAAGACAGTCAGCGAGAGGCGGGGAATTGATGAGACAAAAAACCTTTGATTCCTTTCCGTTAAGTAGAGCAGTGTGGGTCGAGACACACCACGCATGAGAAGCGTACTCTATACGGGGGTGGACAAGAGACCCGTTTTGGCGCGAGAGACCATCCCGTACGAAGGGTAGGAGAAGATCGTCGCGGTCGTTGATCAGCGAAGTTAAGCGACATTGGGTCAAGCGACATGGGAGACCGTCCTCCGCGTCCAGATTATGTAGCGACCCGTGGTTCGGATCCCACGTAAAGCTGTAGGTCCCCTCCGTCATATGACCTTAGATGTTGCCAAGGAAGTTAAACAACCCCAAACATTATTTACCATACCGTCGCGTCTCTCAGCGTCACTTCGATAAAGAGGAAACCCAAGTACAACCACGATAAAGTATTTTACTTTATATTTACTTGTGCACACTGCTAGGTGTGGTGTGGGTTTGACCAACCCTACATCTAACACCGATGTTCAAAATTGGTCGAGTGGTTAAAGAAGTGCAGAGGGTGATATTTTTTATATTTCTAACTTTTTCAGAAAGTTTGATATTTTCACATTAGTTGGTTACTCTCAGGTTAGCTCGAGGTTAGCTCTCAGGTTAGTTCGAGGTTGATACAGAAATTGTTGATGCACTTTTTATGTTTATTACAATGAGATTAAAATGAATATACCAAAATACAATTTGTTTACAATTATAGAAGTAACCAGAAATAACCAATCCAAAATGCCACATTATTACCTGCTTTGTCCCAAGAGCAAGTTCCAAAGAAACAGCAAACGAAAGGACTCTCGCGTCCTTGTGATAACTGTGACATCCCTCCTAGAACCTGGAGCCAAGAGTTTCAACTGCCTGCCCTGACCTCATGCTCGAGACTTCGGTCCTGCATCTTTTATATTTAATCATTTGGGGGTATTATGGGTGAGTAATGGGGCAGGGGATACTGCAAAGGAAATGATGAATCGAAGCATGATGCTCTGACTTAGTTAGTCATTTTACAGTATAACATACCTTGGTAACCTTGAATTTGTTTCCGCCCGAATTGTTCGTTCTGACGAAGGTCAAGCTTGTCACTCCACCTTAAGCCTACAGTTTAACGTGGAATCCCCACCACGCCTCACCACGGGGGGTCAGAAATTACAAAGTCCTCACCCTCACTCGATCTCACGACCTCCCGATCAGCAGCAGCAGCCTAGCGTCTTAACCCAGCGTACCCAGTTTTTTACCAACCCATTTTTTATTGTGTGAAAAGATGAACAGCTGGGTTTTGTTGTGCGCTGCACGCCGTCACTGGGTTTTGACCTCGGGGCCGATGGATTCGTAATCAGCAATGTAACCACTACACCACCGAGGCGCTTATATATATAGTGGGCCCAGTTTTAGCCGTTTAAGGTGAAAATGATTAATTTAATGCTAGTGATTAATTGATGCAAATTGATTGCTTATTAATGACAGGCTGGGTTAACAATTTATGATGTCCTACAGTATCACCGGTTGAAGGTGGCTAATGGAGTAGGCTTACTCTAATATTTCTGAGTGATACGAATTGCTTCGAGGTCACCAGCTTGGATTACACCCAAGCAAATATTGTTAAGGTTAAAAAAAGCACCTTACTGTGTTGTATTTAATTCAGAAAATAAATCAGTTATTTGTTCACAGTGAATAACAATGACAAACGATAATTATAGTGCTTAATAATTATATAACGGCATTTATATTATGAAAAAGTCTGACTGAGAATTAGTAAATGAGAAAAAGAATTATACAGATCAATTGTTAAGAAATACGCTCGTTTATGAGAGGCTAATGGTATGCTAAAATGGGACACAGCATGAAATATGAAAACTAGTGATTACAGAAATTATGCATGTACGTTATGATACAACAAATAGATTAAGTAACACGCTCACTATGAATAAACACAGAATAAATGATGCAGCCTAAGAATTATGGAAATTAGTGACGTGCGTTTATGGTGCTCTTTAGGTCACGTTTACACTGCTTATGTAGGCCAGAGTTACGCAGTAGTGGAACACTGAATGGGCTTAGTGAATGACAAAGAAATGCACGTACGTTTAGTACACGGGAAGTGGATTCGGCTGTCAATAATGAGTGCTTAAATAAATCACATAAATAAACGGATGCAAAATATTTGTGGATTACATGATTGAGCACAATAGCATGATGCTACACGATTACGGTTTTGGACTGACACTTGAATTGGGAAATAAGCCCACTGCGTTCTTTAACGAGAGTCAGTTAGAACGCTTAATTACACACTTTGGGAGTATAGCCTACCGTTCGGCGGTAGGCAGTGGCGGATTTAAGGTGCGCGGGGCCCTAGGCCGGTTGGAGTGCGGGGCCCCAAACTACGCAAAGCTAGCTTAATTAACTGAAATGAAGATTTACACCCCCATCCCCCAGTGGTGACCTTACGGGGCCCTCAAATCAATGGGCGAGCGAAGCGTTAAAATAAATTTACTTTTTAAACAATATTCAATTTATTGATAATTAATTAGCCAAATGACCATTTCATAGTTGAACATTACACATTTGTTTTTTTGAAGCTTAACAATAAAAAATAACTATAAAAATACACCATTAACAAAAAATAACTATAATAATACACCATTAACTAAAGAGAATACCACTTGACTGACATGCAAATGATGCAATGAGTGGGTTTTGTTTATTGCAGGCAATTTGTACGGTACACTTAACTATTTCTCAGTCAAAAAAGATTTTTTTCTAGCCTTCTTACTTGCAAACTGTTTGATGACATCAGTAAAATCAAGCACCCTTAATTTCTCATGCTCAATGCTCAACAGGGTGAGTGAAGACAAACGGTCCTTCCCCATGGTGTTTCTTAGATAATTCTTGACTAGTTTCATCTTGGAGAATGATCGCTCCCCAGTGCAGTTTGTGACAAACATGCAGAGATAGAGTCGTAATACAATTTCAACATTAGCAAATGTTTCTACCATGTCATGTCTGTGAATTATCTCATACATTTCTAGTTCAGGACTTTTTGCAGCCTTTGCACCACCTGATGAAGGAGCACTTTCAGGTGAATCTCTTGGAATGGATTTCATAAGGTGTGCAAACTGCAAAAGCTCCGACTCCAATCCAGCCTCCAAGTCCTTAGGATATGAAGACACAAGCTTTTCAGCAGATGCTTTAAGCTCAGTGTTCGTTTGTTTGAGATTTCTGATAAAAACCCAAATTTCTCTCGAAGGTCGCTGTAAGCAGCAATGCGTTGTTGTAGGGCAGCACAGAGCTTGTCAATGATGGGCAAGAATGCAGTCACTCTAAACTTGTCTCTCCCTGTCAGCATAACATCCTCCGCGGAGTCTAGTTCATCGTGGTGACGCTTGCGCTTCCTAATACGCTGCGTGTCGGCGTAGTATGCATCATTACTCGTCACATCACAGGGATCACACTTAGCCATAGCTTTTGCTTCAAAGTCATCGAACTGGGATCTCAGGTCTTTAGCAAATTGTAAAAGAGACTCTAGCAGTGTGACAGCTGTGTTGAGGGAGAGCCCAGATTTTTGCAGCTGGATACTGCTACTCTGAAACCTTTCCAATACTGTATCCCAAACTTCAAGAAGAATCACTGTTTCAAGTTTTTTCAAACCTTTGAGAAGACCACTTGCTTCAGCTCTTGTTTCAGCTGGCTGATTCTGATCTGAGAATAACTCTTCCAGAACAATGATGTTTTCTTTGTGTGCTCTACTGAGAGCAGCTACAGCATCTGCTCCTGCTGACCAACGAGTGTCTGAAAGTATTTTATCAACTTTCAACTTCTTATCTTTATTAGTCTCTAGTACCTCACGGTGTCTCCTCCAACGATAAGTAGATGCAACAAGAAAGGAGTACATATTTTGTACCAGAGCAAACAATGACACTGCAGCAGGACAGCTTTCTGCAGCACACTTAGCCACCAAGTTTAAGGAATGAGCCATACATGGTATGTACTCAGCTTCACTACACTCATTCTTGATTATCTGTTGGGTCCCCAGATATTTACCAGACATGTTGCTGGCATTGTCATAGGACTGTCCTCGGCAGTCGATAACTGGAATGTTCTTCTCTTTAAGAAAATCAAGAACAGTTGTAGCAATATCTCTGCCAGTGTGGCTTAGCATGGGAATAAACTGCAAAAACCTTTCAACTGGACCTGTAGTAGGCAGTACATAGCGGATTGTAAAAATAAGTTGATCCATGTGTGAAATATCAGGTGTGGAGTCAACAGAAATTGAGAAGTACTTTGCTGTTTTTACTTCATCTGTTATTGAGGACATAACCTTTTCTGCCATTATTCCAATGACTTCCTCAGAAATGACATGGGACAAGTAGGAAGTATGACCACTACCTTTGTTTGCGTGTTTCTTGATATGTGCTGCCAAGAAACTGTCGTATGTGCTCAGCAGCTCTAGAATCCCAAGATAGTTTCCATTGTGTACTGATCCAATTACTTCATCTTTACCTCGAATGGCTAGCCCGCGTTCGCAAAGTAGCTTTAAAACATCTACACACCTCCTCAATACTGCTTGCCAGTACTCGCATTCACTTTCATATTGTTGTACTAGATTAGAGTCAATACGGGCACCCGCAGTCTTTCGATATATCATTTCGACCATACTTTTCCTGTGCTGATCTGACCTACTGTGAGATTCTATAACATACCTAGCGTTCTTCCAACCATTGAAGCCAGTTGTGAATGAGCTTTCCACCTTTGACATAAGCTTGCAAGCAAAACAATACACTTTACCAGTTGTTTTAGAGTAACAGAGCCATTTAAGATTAATTTCTTGGCCAGATAATGAATGAGTTCGAGTGAATAATGTCTTTGTACAATGACGGGTTCTGTTTAGCTCTTTCACAGCTGACTCTTTGAAGTCACCATCACAGTGTCGACATTCTGCGCTTCCCTTTTTCAACCAATAGTCACACACATTTTCAGTAATTATTTTAGGCCATAATCCAAGATCCGTTTCAAATCCTTGTTCAGTACCGGTATTCATAACTTTCACTTCCTCTTGTGTCTCCTCACTGTCACTGTGTTCAGGTTCAATTGCGCTAACTACACTAGGTTCAGTACTAGTTGTGGCTTCTCCAGTTGTTTCAGGCGTAATTGGTCTCTACTGATTCAGATTCAGTTTGACCGGATTCAGTTTGAGTTTGTGATTTTGCAGATTCAGATACTGTTGGATATGTCAACCATTGAGTTATTTTTGGTAGTTTTTTTACTCTTTGGTTTACGTCTGCCTTTTCTTGTCGTTTAACAGAGCCAGCTTTATACTTCCTCCCTTGATCACGATCACGACTTGTTGATTTCTCCATTGTGCCTCAGTGCAGCCTCACTGCCTTATCCTGAAACATAAAAAACAAACTATTTACACTTGACCCTCGGTTTAGTATTAATTAATACAGTTTAATTAATTAATTAAATACAGACACTAAACAGTTGTTCGGGTGAAAAAGTCGCTTTATGGGAAAAGTCGCCAGCCCCCACCAGTGGCGACCTTTTCCTTAAATATGTATAAAATGTATTTATTATGAAATCTAAGCTAAACTGACCTAACCTAGCTTAAGTACGTTTCATATAAAAAAATTAATTACATTAATTTAACATTTTTCAACTTATTTATGTTATTATAAAGCTGACTAAAACTCCCCCATCCCCATTTATTGACTGGCGACTTTTTCGAGATACGACTTTTACCATTACTTACCACTAAACACACTCACATGTGCACTCCACAGCGGCCTGAATAGAACTAAACTCCCGCCAGCAAAGAGAGTGATACCATAATTATCACTAATCATTAATCAATTGTATTATTTATAGTGGAATCCAACATTATAATTATATGTGAGGGCGCGGGGCCCTCACAGGCGCGGGGCCGTAGGCCATGGCCTACTCGGCCCCCCCCTAAATCCGCCACTGGCGGTAGGCTGATGTAGGCTTCACGAGAGTTACTTAGAAAAGATGCACTTAGCTTACCGGGACGATGAAAACCTCTGTTGAAGAAGTGTTGAAGGTGAACCTATTACTGTAGGCTCGAGGTGTCGTTGACCGTCCTATTGAAGCTTGTTGACCGAGCGCTGGTCATGTCGATTAGGCCTCTTGAGATGGAAAAGATGCTTGAAGGTTAACCTTGTAGAATGTAGGTCCGAGGTGATGCTGACCGTCCCATTGAAGTTTGTTCAACGGGCGCCGGTCGCCTCAAGTGTTGATTCGCTTCGTGTAGAGATGATGTTTGAGGGACAAGCCGGCTGAAGTCGAAACGGCGCTGGGCTTCGAAGAAGTGCTTCTGCAGGCTGACGGCGGAAGGTCTTACTTGATGATAGATCGGAAGTCTTGAAGGAACAGCAGGCCGCTCCTCCGGCGGGAAGCCGGAGGGCGGTTGACGTGACGAGATTCTGCGGGCGAAGGTGGAGACCAAGACGAGAAAATGACAAGCGACAAGTGAACAAGTGAGAATGAGTGAGAATGAATATCAGTGGAATCTCGCTTATATAGTCTCTGTGACCGGGGCTTTCGCGGGCATTTCTTGAAACGCCTTCCACGCATCCTTTAGTTGATAAGGGCTTGCTTTCGCGGGCCTTTTGGGAAGAAACAGACGTTTTCATTGTTTCTGATTCCTTGACCACGTGTCTTCTGAGAATATTTGATGATGGCGTGGAAGAAAGAATTTGTCTGTCTACCTGTTAGTCTATTTCTTGTCGGTTCTCTACATATATATATATATATATATGAAAACTAGATTGTCAGAAGAAAAAATGACTTATATCACATTTAGTATTAATAAAAGAATAAAAATAAATAAAAGTAAAAATAATGAAATAAATAATAAAATTAATAATAAAAATAAAAAATAAAAATACAAATAATGAAAAATACGAATGTCGAAGTTAAGTGGGGCTACAGACAAACATTTTTATACCATGAAGCTAATAAAGTGACTGATTAATGAATGAATGAATGACTGATGAATGATGAATCTCTTGGACAATTGGATTGTCTAAGTTTTTAATTCTTTGCATTAAACTGTATCAAACACGTCTTGTCACCTCCGGGAGGATCGATGCATTGTGGTTAGCGAACATTTGCGAAGCTGACCATCTTTATGGTAACTAATACAGCAGTCTAAAAGATCCGTTAGAAAGCAAGTTTAAAGTTCTGCCATTTTCTTTTTTTTTTTTAAACCCAAAGCTGCTGCCCACAAATACTGTATCATTGAAGTCTTTCGAATCTGAAGTTCCTTATAACCACGTCCGCTTTAGCACAGAAACTTCGTCAGTGAAGGAGCTGGCGATAATTTGACCCAAATTCTTAAGTTCTTGTACTTCCTCTACTGGTTCAACTTTCAGAAATGACAAAGTCCTCGCCCGGACTCGATCTCATAACCTCTCGATTAGCAGTTACAATTATTCACCCTGATAAGAGGTTTTGATGTTCGTCAGCTCAAAGCGCGGGAGTAGGGTTCATCTTTCTCTGTCGAGGGTTTTCAAATTACGGATGTGGCGGTCAGCTTTCTCGAGCGCCAGACAAGGAATTTGCGTGTGAAGTAAAATTGTGAGTTTATTTACGTTGAGTGCATCTGTACACGCGAGTTTTATATGCATAACATTAGAATAAAACAAGACAGAGAATGATGAACTCATCGCATATTTTCCTATTCCCATATCAACCAAGTTGATATAACTTTAATTAATTTAATAATAATAAACTTTTGATACACTCTGTATATTAAGAAGGAAATGGATGAATAGCTAATAATTATAGCTAAATGGTTCATGTAGGTCTCTTAAAAAATGAAAGGAAGACAGGGTGAATATACTTTGAGCAATAAATTCACGTTAAAATTAATATTCTTTTTTAAATCGCAGCATTTTATACAACTTTACTGATTGCTCACTAGAGTGAGAGAGAGAGAGAGAGAGAGAGAGAGCGTTAGAAAACCATGACGAAGACCCCTTTTGCATAAACATCTTTTGCGTCTTACAGCTTATACCTTTCACATACACTTACTGTAGTGTCTGTAACCTTTTGCATAGGCTCAACTCACTTGGCCTACACTGTTTACAGCGTCGTGTCAGGCTACTCGTCATATAGCCTATAAATTCAGACAAACTCTCAGCCTAACCGCATAGTGCTATCTAAAGCGTTTTGCCACCGCTAATCAGACTCACACATTTTATGTCGTTAATGTAATACGGCAACTAGTCTTATTCCTGTTCATTAAGTACTGTATTTGGTGCTGGTTAAGTATGCGGTCTACCTACGATTCGGCGGTCTACCTTTTAATTATAGCTTCCTATCTTGTTTACTAATTGTTTGTTTACATCCATTGTCAATCGCCCTTGACGATTGGTTAGGTTTAGTCATGATATTTTCGTTAGTTTTAACGAAAATATCATGATTAAACCTAACCAATCGTAGGTAGACCGCACACTTAACCAGCACCCTGTATTTTTGTCATCCAAATTATTATTGGTCTTAAGCTCTTAACACAATTACATTAGTGAACTTTTTATCCTGCATAAAATCACTCATTTATCGTCTTTAATCGTAATGTTGCGCATTTCAATATATAGTAAACTAATTGTAATTAATTAGTCTTTTATTTTGTTAATAAAACAAAAATCTAAGAGCCCTTTTCATCTTCTTTATTAACCACATTATTTATTTGGTCCAAACACCACATTGATCACCTATTAAATATACTTAATTAACTTCATTACTGTATTATAGCGGGCCTACTCTTAATAGGCTCCTATATATATATGGGTAAAGTCAAGGGGAGATGAACATTTATGTCACTCCGTTACCATCAACAGCAATAATTACAAAAATGTGTTTTCATTTTGGTAATCAGCGTAAAAAAGAACGTAAGAATCACCAACAGGCGCTACTATAGTATGCGGGTCTACCTACGATTGGTTAGGTTTAGTCATGATATTTTCGTTAAAACTAACGAAAATATCATGACTAAACCTAACCAATCGTCAAGGGCGATTGACATTGGGATGTAAACAAGCAATTAGTAAACAAGATAAGAAGCTATAATTAAAAGGTAGACCGCCGAATCGTAGGTAGACCGCATACTATGGTAGTACCCACCAACAATTTATTGAAAGAAGAACAACTTTGTTCAACAGCGTAATTATTGCTGTTAATGGTAACGGAGTGACATAAATCTTCACCTCCCCTTGACTTTACCCATATATACATATATATATATATATAAACTAATAATAATCATAATAATACTAAATGATTAGAGGGTTAATAAAATATGGTATTGTTGCTTGGAAAAGACCCCTATTTTTTACAGTAGTAGTTCGGAATTTGTCAAGTTTAAGACGAGTTGCATTTAAAAGTACTGTACCCACCTTCCGCCGCAAAACATTATGGTTTTACTTTCCTTACCCATCTCACAAAAGCCGTCTCCCTGAAACACAACGAAATTATCTGAAATATATAGTATAATATACGTCCAGGAATAATTTTCATTTCATTGAAATGTAGTAATAGGTTGGTGTTTTTTTTAGAAGTATAATCGCTTCACAATATTAACATGATATTGAAAACACATTTTCTTTTTTAGCAGAACGAAAGAAATTGTTAAGTCTCGAGTTTGAGAAGAAAATATATGATTCTATTTTTGGGTTATAGAGGTAAAGCGACAATCTTAATAAGTAGCCTACATTCACTTTAAGTTACAGTAACTTTATATTGCGTAAATCTTAGCGATTTGATTAAAACAGTAAATGTGGCTAAGGCGGGACTGTAATCACTAAGGATAAAACGAGTGCTTACCTTAACTGACTTTTCTAATAAAAGGTTACTTATTACTCTTAAATCATGAATCTTGTGCTAATATCATTTCGGATTGCATTAACATGCTAAGTTAGCCTTAAAATTATTGCCTAATTCAAACTGAACTGCAGCAGTAAGGCGTAAATAGTATGATAGGCTAAGTGTGTAAGTTTGGGCCAAGGGTCTAATTCCAAAGGTCGAGCAGAGTTCGCGAGACAACCAAGACTTTGGATTCAGGCAAGTTCTTTCTCGAGTCTCATTTCAAAGAAATGTCCATACACTGACCATATTATGGCTGTTTGGACTAGGCTATGCAGTATGCACGCTTCGGATAGGCCTACGCTTAGGTTGGGTAGGCCCTAGCCTACCGTTGGTGGATTACTTCATGGCTTATAATTAGACACTAGGCCTAACTGAATCAGAGCCCATGAACGTGGTTTCAACTTGGTCAGAAAAACAATACCGCCGCCGATTTACAGTAGGTAACTTTGGGCCTACATTTTTACCATTATCATAATCATAAATTAAGGTAGGCCTCTAATCATGCATTTAAATATTAGCCGAGTTGGTGTAAATTAATTTGGAGCAAACTGACCATATTATGGCTGTTTGGACTAGGCTATGCACGCTTCGGATAGGCCTACGCTTAGGTTGGGTAGGCCCTAGCCTACCGTTGGTGAATTACTTCATGGCTTATAATTAGACACTAGCCCTAACTGAATCAGAGCCCATGAACGTGGTTTCAACTTGGTCAGAAAAACAATACCGCCGCCTATTTACAGTAGGTAACTTTGGGCCTACATTTTTACCATTATCATAATCATAAATTAAGGTGGGCCTCTAATCATGCATTTAAATATTAGCCGAGTTGGTGTAAATTAATTTGGAGCAAACTTATAAAACTTTGTGTAGGCCTAGCCTACGAAGGAGTACAGGGTGTCCATAATGTCTTGTCACCCCAGTAAAATACTAACTAATTTTCGTTTTGCTTTGAGACCCACTTCAAATGTATGATAGCAGCAACTATACGACTGAACAATGCATACTGTCTACTACCTGGGTTCATGAGCGAGGCAATAACAGTGATGAATAAGTCTGAAAGAAAAACGAAAAATCAGTTAGTATTTTACAGGGGTGACAAGACATTGTGGTCATTTTGGTTCCTAAAATAGTAAATTTAGCACATACCCTATTTTGGTTAGGATTGCCTGACTGAGGCTGCCGTATTGGCTCAGCGAATTTAGCCAATGCAGTTTTTTGTCAGATTTAAGGAGCAAATCATTTCTTTTGTGTTGAGCAACAATATATATATATATATATATGAACTTCTGGAACATTCGTGGCCTTTCCTCAAATTTTCAATTTGTTGAACACCACCTCTCCTCCTCTAAACTTCACCTCCTCTTCCTCGCTGAAACTAGAGTGTCTAGGACGACTTTTCTGTGCCCTCCTACTTTCTCTATACTCAATTTTACTCTAAAGGTGAATGTTGCGTATACTGTGTGTGCGTAATGACCTTTCTATCTTATTCCCGAACTCGAATATTCCGAATTTTATACCCTCTGGCTACGTTTACATGCCAAAATCTCAAACTAAATACATCTGCGCTGTCTACCTTTCTCCTAATTCTACCGACCAGGGCCGTGCACAGGACACTTCAGATGCAGGGGCTGAAAGTTAACAAAAAGGGCACCATCTCCTCCCCCCTCAAAAATAATGTCTTTTCGCAGCATTTATAAGGATGTTGTCATTTAAAATTACTGTAGCATTAGTAATAGTGGACATTTAAACGTGTGTCATACAGTGACAATTTATTTACAACATGAATTATGTTAATTAAATATGCAATGCAAATGTATACTTCTCCCCGCCCTAAGGGAGCTAATTAATTAAACTTAATTAATGCCTTAATTAATTAAACATTAAATTAATTATAAAGAAATGGTGTCATTGAATGTTACTTTATAGGTAAACCAATGGTAAAACAAATAAAACCTTCAATATTAGAAGTACTGGCAATGAGTAGAGATTTCACATATTCTGTTACGGATGTATCCGCCTCGGAGTCATGTTCTTTAAAATGTTGATGATATCTTTATTATTGATGGGGATGTCCTTCTCTATAGCTAGAAGCATTAGGTCCGACAGCCTTTCCTCCTTGCAAAGGCTGCGAAACTTTGATTTTATCAGCTTCAGTTTTGAACAAATTTGAACAAAGTTTTAGGAAATTTAAATACATATATGGGGATTAATTTCAGAAATATTTTTATCGGGGCCAAAAATTAAGTACATAATACCTTAGTAGGTACTTGACATTTATGCACAGGTTTTACACGAGACAGTTGAAGTAATCTCTAAACCATCAAATTTAATCTTTAGGAGTTAATTAGACAAGAGTAAGGTAACAAAAGTAAAATTCTGTTTTAAATAAACTTTTTCAAATTTTTGTTTGGAAAAAAAGGGCACTTCTGAGTCATGAAGTGGCAAATGAGGGCTGAAGCCCCTGTAGCCCCCCCCCCTCTGCACGTGCCTGCTACCGACTATCCAAAATTCTTTGACTACCTCATTTCCAAAGTGGAATACATTCTTTTCCACTCTTCTTTCGCTGAAATCTTCATTTTAGGAGATTTCAATATTCACCACCACCAGGGTGGCACCCTGGGCGGATCCTTCCTTTGCCACCCCCCATAAATAATTTTAAAATTTAAACACACAGAAAAATATATTATGTTTGCAAGTAGATTTTTAAACAGTACAGTACTGTCATAAGCAAATTGGAAATAAGAAAAATGCAGGACATTAAAAATTCAGTGAACAGCTAATACTGCATTTTATTTTATACAAAAACACAGGAAATCCAGTCTCAACGCTCAGCCTATTCTTCAAAGGTAAATAGAGAGGATTCACAGACTCTGCTTTCGAGCCTTAATTTCTGCAAATTGATCAATGACCTCATCAAAATTCACCTTTGCATATTCATGTTCAATTGAAAGTAAAGCCAGATTTGTCAATCTTGTCTGACTCATGGTCGAGCGAAAGAAATTTTTTATCAATTTCAATTTGGAAAAACTTCTTTCACATGAAGCAATAGATACACAGACAGTCAAAAAGACTCTGAAACACAGTGACAAGTTTGGCAAAGATTCACAAAAATCCCATTTCACAATAAACTCCAGAAACTGCAATGCTGTCCATTTCTTTGCCTCTTCAACGCTGATTTTAGCAGCTTTCAAATGCCTCCGAAGTCGTTCAATTTCCACACTGATATCTTCATCAGAGAATTCATCGAAAATCTGAGTCAAATTTGGAATATACTTCCGAAGTTCTTCTTCTGTTGCAACAACCAAAGTGTTTGGCTGAATAACAGCGAAGATTGACAGAAATTGATCCATTGCCTTAGAACGAATTTCCAATTCTTGATGAAAGCGATCGACATTCAAACATTCAAACAAATTTTTTTTCTTACTTTGGCGAATTTTTCATTTGGTTTGAAAACTTGTACTGGTATTTCAACTCTCCCGATGGCACCCCCCTCCTGGCTGTCACCCAGGGAGGACCGCCTCCCTCGCACCCCCCTTAGTACACCACTGACCACCACCTTTGGATTTCCTCACAGTTCACTGACATCTCGGGTGAACTAGCTTACAACTTCTCTATTCTGAATAACCAAGAGCAGATTGCACTGTACAGTACCCTACTCGTATCCCCGATCGCCTTGCAGATAAGACCAACATTCTGAATTTATTTTTCACCTCCCATCCTTCTTCTTACTGTGTCAAACTTTTTTCTTCGTTGGGCTCCTCCTCTTATATTTGTTTCCTGTTCTTTCGCTCAAATTTGGCCTTTCGAACCTCCCAAAAAGAGGCGCCTTTGGCACTTTGCCACTGATTGGGAGTCCCTTAGGCAGTACTTCTGTGATTTCCCATAGCATGATTACTGCTTCCGTAGCCGGGGCCGCTCAATGTGTGCTGACCGCATCACGGGTGATTTTCTTAGGCATGGAGGCCTACATTCCATATTCTGTTTCTACTACTGATGCAAAAAAAAACGTTGGTTTAACTTTGCTTGTTCTAATGCTATCCGCGACAGGAGTCTTTCAGAAGGTACTGTCGCCATTCTACTCCTGACTCTCACTTAGCTTATATTTCTGCTCGGAATCATGCAAAATCTGTTCTTTAACTTGCGAAAAGTTCCTTCATCAAAAAAATGGGAAAACCTACTCAATTCCAATTCTTGTCGCTCTTTCTGGCATCTAGCCAAAAATCTCACCAACAACTTTACTCTCTCTTCTTTCCCTCCTCTTTTCTAATTTTTTCCTCTGTAATAACTTGGGGTTAGTGTCCCCGCTAAGTTACTAGGTTTCTAAACAACAAGAAAGGCACTTACCGGTGCGTTGAATTAGATATTCTTTAGGGCTTACCATAGATTTCCTGCGTCCCACAAAGCAGTCTACCTAAACTCTCTAACTTTACTAATTTAGAAGCTATAGACATTACCCCTAACTATTATTATTTACTGACAACTTTCTACCCCATTTGTCACCTTAGAAACATTACCAAATTAAACTTAGCACCAACGATGTAGTCAGATATGAATAACCATGCTCTAGTCCAGCCAAAACCAAACGAACAGCCCACGTTGCTCTGTTTATCCCTTCGTGTTGCCATTCAGCTTTCTTTTAGTGATTTTCCCTTTAGTGACTTTAGACTATATACATATATATACACACACACGTCACCTCACTCCTCCCCTACAAGTTTAGTCTGTCAGGGGGGTGAGAGACCCTAGACGACCTGCGGAGCGGGGTTGATGTAGTAGGAATAGGTGCAACATGCATAGGCGGGCGAATTGAACCATTTTCCAGAGGATCGGTTCTCTCTTCGGAAGACTCCGGTCATTCTGCAATTCACGTTCCCATATCTGGTCCTGATGGCGTTTAATAGAACGACCATCTTCTAGTTGGCACTTGAAGGAAACAGGGCCCGTTCTCTCCTACACAGATGCAGGGACCCATTTTGGTTCAGCCCCATAGTTGCGAATCATAACTGGATCATTAGGTTGCGCTTCTATAACTCTCCCTTTTTTAGTGTCGTGATACAACTTCTGTTTTTCCTGATGGCGTAAAACTCGTCGTTGTAACGTTTCGTTTGGACGTAACAAATCGAAGACTGAACGAATTCCCCGGCCAATCATAAGTTTAGAAGGAGACACCCCCGTCGTTTTGTGAGGTGTTAGTCGATATTTAAACAAAAATTTATCCAACACCACTTGTATTTCCTCCCCACGAAAATGAATGACGCAAGGCCGACTTGAAAGTACGGACCATGTTTTCCGCGAGACCGTTAGTAGACGGGTGAAAAACACTAGACCGGATATGTCTAATGCCATTTAGGTGGACAAAAGAACGAAATTCCTCACTGGTAAAACAAGTATCATTGTCGGAAACCAGGACTACGGGTAAACCCCATCGAGCGAAACACGAACGGAGTAAGCGAATAGTAACACCCGAAGTCGTGGAAGTGGTTGAAAAAATTTCCACCCATTTAGAGCAGGCGTCCACAATGACTAGGAAATAGGTATTATTTATAGGACCTGCATAGTCAACATGGATATAGTATATATAGTAGGTATAGTAGGCCATTCCCAAGGATGAAGTGGACTTTTCCTTGGGAGATCTCTGTTCTCTAGGCAGCTTTGACAAGAACGAACCAATGATTCGAGTTCTCCATCTAAACCGGGCCACCGGAAATAAGCTCTCGCCAGCTCTTTCTTTTGTTGCACCCATGTGTTCAGCGTGAAGTTCCTTCACTAAATTCGACCTGCCTTCATTCGGAATTATCACTTTGTGGCCCCATAAGAGACACCCATTTTGGATCGAGAGTCCAGACTGACGTTGATAAAAAGGCTGTAATTCACTCTCAACCTTAGTAGGCCAACCAACTGAGCAGTAATGGATGACCCTAGACAGAATAGGGTCTGATTTTGTCTACTGCTCTATTTGTACTGCAGATACTGGAGTGGATTCCAAAAACTCGACCAAGTGAACCAATTCTGTAGGTATAGGTACACATTCATTTGGATTTTCTAAAGGCAACCTACTAGCGCATCAGCCGTACCTAGAAGTTTGCCTGACCGATGAACTAAGTCAAATTTATAGGCTTGTAGAATCAGTGCCCATCGTTGAATCCTACCTGAGGCCATAACTGGAATATTTTTATTAGGTGAAAATAAACCTAAAAGAGGCTTATGGTCAGTAATTAGTTTAAATTCATGACCCCATAGATAGAAATGAATTTTTTTTACTGCAAATACTAAAGCTAAGGCTTCACGTTCAAGTTGTACATATCGTCTTTCAGTCTCAGTTAGTGTTCTAGAAGCAAAACAGATAGGCCTATCTACACCATCAATGTGGTGAGATAACACTGCCCCAATTCCATAAGAACTGCTATCTGCTGAAACTATGAGAGGAAGTTTAAGATCATGATGCACTAAGAGAGTGAACTTTAGTAGTAAGTCCTTGAAAGCCTCAAACGCTTCCTTTTGGGCTTTCTCCCATCTTCACTGTTCCCCAGATCGTAACAGCTTATTTAGGGGTTCAAGGAAAGTCGATGCATTAGGCAAAAATTTCCTATAAAAATTTAGGAGACCTAAATAAGCTTGTAACTGTGTGATGTTTTGTGGAGGTGGTGCATTTTTTACTGCTTCTAGTTTATCCACCGTTGGATGGATGCCTGAGGCATCTATGCGGAACCCTAAATATGAAACCTCGTTAGTGACCCACGAACACTTTTCTTTCTTTAGCTTAAGTCCGGCATCCCGGAGTCTTTTTAGAACTGTGGTTAATCTAGTTATGTGTTCTTTTTTAGACGAACCTGAAATGAGGACATCATCTAGAAAACAAAGTACCCCCGGAATGTGACCTACTGTAGAACTTGGTCCATTGTCCTCTGAAAAATACCCGAAGCCTATTGTACTTATATAGGCCTCGGTGCGTATTTATGATAGTTAGTTCTTTAGAATTTTCATCTAAACTTAGTTGAGCATGAGGGGGACAGAGAGATCACTAGAGAGGAGGTTATTCAAGCACTAAAGAGGATGAAGAATAATAAAGCTCCCGGACCGGATGCAATTGTCACAGAAACACTAAAAGCAGCTGGTGATCCTGCTGTGGACTGGCTGCTAAGCATTTCCGAGTGGTGTGGTCGCAGGGAATTGTACCGGCAGATTGGGACAGAGCAATTATATGTCCTATATATAAAAAGAAGGGAAGTGAGCAGGAATTTCAAAACTACCGTGGCATATCTTTGATGTGTCATGTGGAGAAAATATATGAAAGGATTTTGGAACATAGAATACGAAACATACTGGAACTTGGGTTACTGGAGTATCAATGTGGCTTTCGTGCAGGTCGGAGTACTATAGATCAAATTTCAGCCATAAGACAATATCTTGAGAAGAGCCGAGAATTCAATTTGGACCGCTTCATATGTTTTTTGGATCTGGAGAAGGCATTTGATAGTGTGCCCAGGGAGAAGCTGTGGGTGGTTTTGAGTGAGAGAGTGCCACCCAAGCTTCTGAGAGCAGTAATGAGTACCTATAGGGTCTCCCAGAGCACGGTGGTGGGATCGGAGGAATGGTTTGATGTAAGTACAGGAGTTAAAGAAGGGAGTGTTCTGTCACCCATTTTATTTATTGCCTACATCAACAGGGTTATGGAACACATAACTGAGGAAATTGAAGAGGAAATAGAAATTTTTGGATATGCTGATGATGTGGCTGTTGGAACTAACGCAGCACAGTCCCTGGAGAGAATTATGCAGAGGTGGGATGAGAGATTGAGGGAGTATAGACTGAAACTGAATTATGATAAAACTGAATATATAGTGGTAACGAGGGGAGCGAACGAGGATGGAATCTTTGTTGGGGGAAGGGAAATGAAAAAGACGGACACATTTAAATACCTTGGTAGTGTGATAGCAAATGATGCGGGTATGGATGCAGAGGTGAATGAAAGAATTGCTAAATATAGCAGGAATGTTTCCCTCCTGTACCCCCTATTGAAAGACCAAAACATCCCTAAAAAGGTAAAGACGCATATATACTCAACAATATTGAAACCAATATACGGCAGCGAGACTTTGGCCCTAACCACAAGGACGAGGGGAAAACTGCAAGCAGCTGAAATGAGGGTCCTGAGATTGATAGAAGGAGTAAGTAGATTGGATAAAATAAGGAACACTGAAATAAGAAGGCGATTGGGTGTAACTTCGGTTAATGAGAATATTGAGAGGAATCAACGAATGCCGATGGAAAGGACAGCAAGAAGAATGCTGGAGTGGGCCCCTCAAAGCAGAAGACCAGTTGGAAGACCCAAGATCCAATGGACGGATAACATCAAGAGTGCTGTCGAGAAGTGTGGAATCAGTCTCCAACGGGCGAACTTGATGTGTGGAGATCGTGAGGCATGGAGGAGTCTCGTCCGAGGGCTCCCAACTGACAGACAGCTTTAGGTCTACCAGGCGCCTGGTAAGAAAGGTAAGATATATATATATATATATATATATATATATATATATACCGAGACCTAAAATTATGAGGACTGGTATATATATATATATATATATATATATATATATATATATATATATATATATATATATATCGGGTGGTCAGAAAAAAATGACGCATTTTTTAAAAATTAATATCTCAGTAACCCCCTTCCTTATCATGACAATTTTTATATGCAAGATACTTTCAAACTTCTTTTTTTGAATGCAAGAAACGGAATTCTGATATCTTTTATAGTTTTCTTGCAATTAACAAAAGTAACAACATGGGTCAAAAAAACGAATATCATGAGAAAGGAAAAATTTAATCAGAAATTTAACTAATTAATTTACAGTAAATGATCGATTGGACCACCACTCTGTTGACACACTAATCTAAGTCTTTTCTTCCACACAAAAATAATACTTCTTACTTCATTAATGCCAATTTCTTGCCAAGATTCATGTATTTTACTTTTTAATTCTGATTCGGTGAATTTTTCTCGTCGACCTCGGTAAACCTTCTCTTTTAGTAACTCCCAAATTGAGTAGTCCATAGGATTACAATCTGGGCTTTGTGGTGGCCACTCATTTTTCGTTATTAATTTTGGTGTATTGCTAATCAGAAACGACTGTGTGGCGTAGCTTGTATGCGACGGTGCTCCATCTTGTTGAAATATGAAATCATTTTCTTGATACAGGCGACGACAATCCGGCAACAATTTTGTTCTTAAAAGTTCAATGTAATTTGCAGAATTCACCTTTGTCTTTTCAGTTTCAATAAAATGAACATCTGTCTTGCCATTCCAAGAGACCCCTGCAGATATCATAACCTTTTTGGAGAATCTTGACGTTTCATGATACAATCTGTTTATTGAAATGTCACACTTTTTACCACGCCCGTAGACAACATCATTTTGACGGTTTCGCGGAATTTCTAGAGTGAAATCTTTTTCATCCGTGAAGACTATCTTTTTAATATCAACGACAGAGAAATTATCAAGTAACTTTCTGCACCTTGTTTTCTTTTATCCTTAACAGTATCACTTTTTCTAGAAGATACTATTCTTTTGAAGGCTTTTAGTTTTTGTGCTTTAATTATTCGGTGTACAGAAGTCTTTCCAATATTCAAATGTTTAGCAATTGTTCTTTGTGACAAATGACTTCCTGGTTTATCTTCTTGAGAGCAGATTTTATCGTTGATGTAATCCACATTTTCTGGAACCGAAGCTGTTTTAGGTCTACCGCTTCCTGGTTTTCTGGCAGTACTTCCCGATTCGCGAATCTTCTTTAAGAGTCTTTCCACTGCACGCCTTTTCCACTTTTTGCCGGGAAACTCTTGCAATAACCTTCCAGTCTTCCATCCTTTTTCACAGTAACAATTTTTAATGAGAATACGATCTTCCTCTGACATCATTAAGGGTACTGACGAATTGTTAAAAAATAAAAATATCCACAATTTGACTTTTTCATTCCTGTAGAGTTTTGTAATAACTTGCAAAAATATCGCATGATATTGTATAAAAATGATATCGTATAAAAAACGGATATTATATTGCGATTTTTGTTTTTTTGACCCATGTTGTTACTTTTGTTAATTGCGAGAAAACTATAAAAGATATCAGAATTCCGTTTCTTGCATTCAAAAAACGAAGTTTGAAAGTATCTTGCATATAAAAATTGTCATGATAAGGAAGGGGGTTACTGAGATATTAATTTTTAAAAAATGCGTCATTTTTTTCGGACCACCCATATATATATTAGGGTGATTCAAAAATATCGATTGTTAGATTTTTTCCGGCCCACCCTCTAATTATGTTTAATTGTTTAATTTGGTAAAAACGTAATGTATACAAAATTTCAGGTGATTCTAATGTATTTTAGGGGTCGCTACCGTAATCTAAACTATTACTCTTCTGTTTACTTTCAGGAAATTGAGTTTTGAACTGTGACGTTTTTCTTATAATATCTGTTCCGTGTGATAAGTGCGTTAATGCACATAGAGCTAACAGTGCTGAGTAAACACAACACTCTTGTAACCATTTACACTCTGTTGTGACCGAATATTGAGGGCAACCGGCACTTGTACACTGTACTGTCTGTACAGCTATAATTCAGTAGTCGTCTGACTGTCGTGAGTGTAAGAGGTTCTGCTGTCGACTCTCGTCATTGAACCCCCGCCATCTTCTAGCAGGGGTACTGCTATGCACACAAGAAAATATACTAATGTTTGGCTTATTGGACAACCATCAGATACACTTAAAACAACAGTTCTTCCATCAAAGCGAGAAACTATGGCTTTGTTTATGGCTTACAGAAACAAAAAACAAACAATTCGAGAAGCCTGCTTGTCTACTGCAAATAATGTGTTGGCAGTATGGGGAGGAGCACGAATTCCAACTAGAAAGAAGTCGCACGTTGTTGACAAAATTGAGAAACTGTTGAAAGAATGGCAAGGATTAAAGAAAAATAAAGAGAATAAGGCGAAACAATAAAAAAATCTATTAGATAAGCAAACCAAATGGAGCCAAGAATTAGATAGCCTGTTTGATATAGCACATGCAGATGCTATGAAGCTAATTGATATTGAAGAAGATAAACTATTTCTAAAACCCCAGCGAGAACAGGGGCGAAAAGGAAAAATGGTTGGGATTGATAGAGAGTTTGCAAGAAAGAAAAGTATGCTAAGAAAAAGGAAGAACAATTAAACATAAGAAAAGCAAGAGAAATGTCGAGATTTGAAGAAACTGTAGTTCTCAGTGACTCAGCTAGCAGTTCTGGTGCTGAAAGACAAAATACAACATCTGATGAAGAGTTTACGGTTGATCCTAGTGAACCATCCACCTCAAAACAGACTGTACGAGAGAAACAAAAATTGCTTGATGATACATTGCTTGCAGAAGAATTCAATGTCAGTTATTCATCTATAAGAAGAGCAAGAGAAAAATTTCAGAAAAAAATTTGGAGAAAATTTAAAGAAAAAGTTTAAAGCTGATGTTCCTTTAGCCATTCATTGGGACGGAAAACTAATAGAAGACATAACAGGACGAGAAGTTGTTGAACGACTCCCTATACTGATTTCAGGGGATGGCATTGATCAACTTCTTGGGGTTATATATACAGTGTATATATAAATCTATTTTATTTTTCTTTGCGTCTCTTATTCAAATGAAATGAAATGAATGAAAATTAAAAATGGAAAGGTTTATCATTATTATTATTTTAATTTTTATTATACATTTTTTTCAAAATTAACACACATGCACTTTGGAAGTACTCAACAATTGAAATTGAATAAAATTACTTTTGCCAGTGAAGGTAAAACGGAATTTGAAATTCATATATACATATATATATATATATATATATATATATATATATATATATATATATATATATATATAAATATAAAGGGCGGTGCAAATTACAGTAGTAATAATAAGCTAAATCGATTTTCCTTCTCCCCGAATTGTTCATTTTGACAAAGATCAACTTGTCACCCGCCTTAGACCTACAGTTTAACGTTGAATCCGAACTATTTTTTTTTGCGTGTAGTTTGTGTGGTATCTTCTCCATAATCATTTTCTCTCTTACTGAAATAAAATGAATGAAAGAAAAAATGGAAAGGTTTATTATTATTATTATTATTGCGATGATTCTACGAAGATTAAGCTTATCGCTCCTCTCGAGTTGATCTGATGAAGTGGTGAGTTGGCTCTTTTACTCTCCATTTCACATAGGTACACCCGGCTCATCGGGGATTGTATGTACCAAGAAATTACAATGTTACCATCCGGACTCGATCTCTAACCACCACTCAGCACCCCAGCTCTTAACACTAGGATACCTAGGGCGCCCATTTATCTACCAGCCCAACCAGACATTAATTTTACGAGCTAAACACAATTTAATCACACTCTACGCGAGAATTGGCAAGTAAAAAGTCAAGCCGAATACATGAACCAGAGTTGAGGATCGAGTAGTATGACCGCAAATAATAGTAATAATAATGTAAAATATTGTCGTGATAGAGATGCAAATGTTGATCAATGTTGCAGATGGGTGAGGGATATTGCATAAAGGGGTGGGTTCTAAAATGGCAAATCGAGAATAGTATGGGCGCAAATATTATTGCAAATATTGTCAAGGTAGAGATTGCAAGTGGCAATACACGATGTGAGCATTAAATCTACTGAGAGAAGATAAAGACACCATTAGTCGACCAATCAGGACGTCCAAAGCGTGGACCCGTAATATAGGTGTTACGATTGGTACACAAATTTAACATAGCCCCACCCAGTTACATTGACAACCAATCATCAAACTTAGAACCGCCTATTAGTCTTTTGGGGTGGTGCTTGGGCATCATGCATATAAAAGGAAATATTTTCAGCTGGGAGTCACAGTAGTTATTTTCACCAGTGAATAAACATTCCTCCGCCATGAATCAAGAACTTTACAGATTACCGGATTTATATCAAGATGGTGACATTGCAGCGTTGCCCACAATTAATCTTTTTAACGCAGCCGATCGGGATGGATTATTTTCAACGCAAGCCGTTGATGATATTTGCAATGACGCTCCTAACGATCCGACGCAGGGACTGCCGTAAAATGTAAGTAATATGTGCCTGTAATTTTATATTTTTGTAGCCAATTATTCGCGAACTGGTTATTTATTTAATGTGCCTGTCATTAGGAGAAAGAGCGCTGTTCTGGATTATTTTATCATATATATGAAGGGTTGTAGTAATTCATCTCGTCACATTAAAAATGCTCCATTTAGGTATCCGCAATTATAGTTAGTATGCAATTAATATTATGCTAAAGTCCTGTTTTGATTCATCGAATTTTTTATAGCAAACTTTTGCATGTTTTAAATAATTTTATAAATTCGGTAATAAATGTTATTCGGCATTTTCTCTTAAAGGAACTACTCTGAGCGGTTCAAAGATATATTCACATTGTAATACTCTTATATATGTATACTCTGCATATGTTTTAAACAATTGGGTTTTAATTAAAAAAGATTATGTAGGAACTAATGAATTATTCTTTCTCCTTTAGGCCCGATGAGATTTGACACGTGTTATACAATCTTTTCGTTTTGAAGAAACCCATGTCGTGGACCTGAATACGGAGGTAGAAGATTTACGGAGCAGTCAACCCAACGATTGTCACATCATTAACGAAATAATGTAAGTATTTTTTTTATGTTTCGATCTTTTTTCGGGTAAGACAATGTATTTTCATCAATTTATTAAATGAAAGAAATCATGTTTTTAGTACAATAACCATCTTAAGCTACAGAATATACAAAGTAACATTATTGGTTACAAATATATATATATATATATATATATATACACACGAACAAAACATCATACTATACAACGAGTACGCACAATCGGAAAACGGCTTTTTATCTGTCTGCATACCATTTCGTCGTTTCGTTGAGTGTGACACGGGTCGAATAATTTTAAAAATTTATAAATTCTTTACCACGTGACATATGCATGAGAAATGAAAGGCAGTACATTCTACACGTATTACTAAAATATCCTTGTAGCCGGAAGGGATTCCATACAACTTCGGAGTTATGCATCTGATCGAGAAATTTTACAATAACAGGGTCACTCCAGGGTTGAGTGCCGAGTGAATCAAAATAGTACATGCGATCCTTATTTTTAAAATAGATTGCAAACCAATGAAACCCTTCACTGCCAATAACATCTGTGTTGACAATAAGGCTACCGCAATTTCTCGTAGATGGCAATTTCAAGGTTTCATTCTTCGCAAATACCGATAAATTTGGAACGTGTGATTCGTTCACTATTCATTACTCTCTGAAGTGTATTCGCATCCATTTTAAAAGTCAGTGACAACGCTCCTAAATCTTTCTACTTCTATTAGCGCTTGTGACTCGAGGTAAACTAGTACACTTATAGGCACGTCTATCGGCTTGGCAAATTCCAATCTGACTGAGATGTTTCCACTCTGTTGTGGACGTAATGTATTTACACTAGCACATAAGCAAGGTGTGATGTCAAACGGATAAAGGTTAAATTGATCGATGAATACTTTCTGCGTTACCCCATTTCCGAGCCAATCACAATCACCTGCAATATGGCCCAGATTACTATATGCTCTCGCGCAAAGCGGGAACACCGCGTCTGATGAATAATCCATATCCATTAACGTATAGAGTTATTTTTAAGGCCGAAATTCTCGAATTTAAGGGCAGTCTTTTTATATTTTCCATTCACCGAAGCATGGTCCTGCATTCCGATTAATATCCTTTTAGGTAGATTTCCAGGGCGATATTTTCTATCTGCTTCGATGCCAACCCTGCTGGCACCGTATAGTTTGATCTGTGCTCTGTTAATTGGGTATTTTACTGTGGCGTGTAGTAAATTTTCTCAATTTCTATTTGCTTTGGTGAACTTAATTTCACTCGCCGTACGCGGAGGTATGTCTCCATAATGTGAATCACAACGGGTTTTGCTCCCTCTTCATGATGAGCATCCAGATTTAAACAGATCTCAGGATTCGTGCGGGTGAGCTTTATTTTCATATCCACCCCGTTCACAAGCAACTTCTCCTGGAATGTGAAGGCTGTATGCAGGCGTCCAAAACACTCGTATATCTTCTTTTTAGAATTTTTAAATTTGTCCTTTATACTACTTTCGTCTTTAGCTTGATAATAACCCTCGGCACTTAAAAAGGTATCCTTCGCTTCTTTGGAAAAGTTCAGCACATTTTCCAGATAGGATCGTAGGTGGTAGTACCCCGTTCCTGCCGATATGTTGACCTGATTTAAATATACTGTACGTCACACTGGTTGAATAAGGAGTTCAGAAAGTTTGTTTCAGGGTATACAGCATATTTGTCATCACAGTCCGTTCCATCTGAATGGGCTATACGTAGTTTAGCGTACATGTGCAAAAATTTTGGGTCAAAAAAGTAAGGGCCTGAGCTGGGTATCACGAATTCTATAGGGGCACTTGGGGAATTAATTGTGTTTAAATGGTTAATTGTAATAAAGTCACTGTGTTCAATAGAAACTTGAGTTGGATCCATGTCAAAGAGGGACAGCTCCGATTTACAACATTGTGAACTACACGGATGGATGAAGCATGCCATGACGAGTTAGAAACAGTGCCTCCTCTCTCGACAAGTAGTAAACAAACTATGATTCATGAGATCAATATCCTTAGCTTATATCAGTCAAAAAATGGTCAACCATAGGTTTCATTCGCTTAGAACACTTCTTTTTTGATATCGTTTTACGTTTAATGCCACGTGGTGGTAATCCCTTCTTCCGGACACCCTCCGCTTCTTCTTCCACCACCACGCATTTTTCTCTTTGCATCTTTGACGATTTCGTCCCGTGTACGCTTTAAGTTTTTTTAGAGCTTCTTTAGGTTTAGCTCCAGCCAATATGTTTTCTGCTGTGTTAAGACCTGATTGTAACCCTTTCCTCCCGAGCTATCTGGAACCCCTCTTCAGCAAGGGGACAGCCGTACAAAGTATGGTTAAAAAAATGGATCCAAGTCCACTACCACGCTGGTATCTCATACCTCGATAGAGTGTGAAAGTCTTTCTGTCCATTATAACTCAGTGCGTCGAAAGTGCAGCTTCACTGTTAAGCTCCCGTTACCGAATGGGAAATTTTTTCCCTCAATCGTTCTTATATATATTGAGATATTGGTTATTAGATTGGCTGCGACATTCACATAATGGGGTCTGTCATATGTAATACTCAAACTCCTTCCTCTATGGTTGGGGATGTGCGCTATGCGCAGCAGGCGTGCCTGGGTATCCCCAACAAGCTGGTGCTCCACTATATTGTTGTAAATATAGCACATGTCTTGGGGTTTATAGCCGTCAACCATTTTCTCCAATTTCAACTGATACATTATGCTGGACAAGTCGTGTTGTGCCTCGTGAAATGTATCTCTTTGGATGACTGATCGATATCGTCCATCGGTCATAATTTTAAACACTTTGTTTTTTAATATTTCGGTTAGCCTCCGATTTTAGGGCCACAGTGCATGCAATGCATGCATGAGGATCATTGTTTACGATTTTGTATACTAAATCTCCCGTAAGATTTGAGCTTTTCAAACTTACGTTTAAGTCTCTCACAACATCCTCGGCCTCACCATAGTGACCCGGTCCTAGTGTTACTTCTGTACTGTAATACCGGGCATCCGCAGTCAGGGCGGTAAGCATGGTTTCATCCCGAGTTACCCCGGCTTTTTCAAACTCATTACAGTCCATATGTATCGTAAAAACGGGTTCTTTATAATCAATACTTAAAAAAAGGGTATTCAACAGAGACAAGGAGGACGGGAGTGTGACGTACAAATGGTTAGGCGCCATGTTGCATACTATTTAAGCTTCATTATTGCATCACCTTTTATATAGGTGTTGAAGCTTTCTGGATATTCTAGCCATTGCACCAGGTACATTTTTCTCTTTCCTGAACCTTTGCTTCCTAAAATTTTCTCAATTTTAAAAACATTTTTTCCTAAATTAAATGTTACTTTCTGCAACTCTTCGCGGTAAAAGCCTCCTGCGATTTTTTCCCCATTCAAATCATCTCGTAATACAACATTATCTCGTCTTTAGATTTCATAGCCCTAACTTTAAAAATCTCGCGGGTCCATCCTTGCTCAAATCCTTTCGCAAATTTATTTCCAACGCGACAGTCTTACATAATCATTGATTTTGAAATGTGTAGAGTGTGGTGGTGGTGCTTCATCGTGTGGTGGTGGTGCTCCATCTCTTCTCACCTCTGCGCGCGTACCTCTTTCTAAAACTTCGTAGGTGTTGTCCCAATCGTGGGATGGTGTGAGCGGTTGTATGATGAGGAGTGTGATTCCAGAATATCTAGAAATCTGGATGTTTTTATGTGTAAAATAGCGGTACATGGGTTCCTTTATGGTACGTTGAACACTTTCAGGTAAAGAGGCCTTATGTATAGAATTGGTAGTGTAGTAGCTGATATTAAACTCTGTCAACATGTTTGAAAAGCTCGCCTATAAATTCTTTCCCCATAACCGTACAAAAATAGCCAGGAATTCTGTTTTCTTTCAACATTAACGTTTTGGTGGCTTTCGCAAATGTTTCAGGCGATTTATTTTTCAGAAGAATTAGCCACAGATATCTAGATAATACATCTATTATGAATAGGATGTAGCGGTAACCATCGTTATACACTGAATATCTTTGCGTGTCTGTTAAATCTGCTTGCCAAATAGAGTCAATCGATGCCACTGTTGTCTTGGCTGTTCTAAACTTTTTTCTCACAGGTTTATGAAGTGTATAAGCATCCTGCTCCCGCAAGAAACTCCCAACATCTTTTTTCCCGACTGCTTAAACACTTCTGTACAGTCTATCTACGCCTCCGTAGGAGGCTGGGCTAGAAATATCATAATAGCTTCTTCTTAATATGTTAGCCATTTGCGTATTTTAGAGGCACGTGGGTAGGGTTAATCGTTGTTTAACCTCTATTTCTCCTCTTCAGAGGTGTTACCGCCGGGGGTGATGGCTCTTCAATTGTGTCACGTGCGAAGCATGTTCCAAATCTTTTAACCTGTTCAGATTTCCTATATTGTTTTGGGGACATTTATTTGTTGTAGTCTTGCTTTAATATGCTTCCATCCTGATGGTGAGGGCCAATCCCACTTTCTCACCAGATCATGGGCGATGTCTACGATATTCTATCCCTGTACCATTGCTCCTTCCAGAATGATCTCACCTGTATCGGTCCATTGTATGGTGGGGTCCTCATTCAATAGATTATAAAGACTTAAACCTTTATTCCTCAATGTATGTGGGTAGTGCTTTTTAATACATGCTCGATATGTTGTGCCCGACCCGTTACTCTTTGGTTGGTCAGCTCTATCGTCGGACACAGGCCCTATGTCACCATGGCCATCGTTCCCTGTGCTGTGCCTAATAACCACGGGAATCTCTGTCGGATTCTTATAATTTTCGTACTCGTGAAGAAATTTCTGCAGAGCTTCTTGGTATAAAATTCTTTTCTCATCAGCTGTTTTTTCACTGTTTAATATGGTTAACAATTCGCTTTCCATTCTTTTAAGCCTGCTTTTATGGGGATCTAGATCCGTGTCTGGATTCTTTGAACTTTGACGTAAAGCATACACCTTGTGTGGAATTACTACCACTTTCTTCATTATAATAATCTAGTCAGTAAAGGACCCAAAACTGAAAATAAGATGGGGAGGAATGACCCTCCTCTTTGTGCAATAATTCGTTTTTCCTTCCCTAGAGTTTGACTTTTACGAACGAGTGCACGTATTATGTTTTTGTAACGGCGTAGGCGAGAGTTCTGAGGTGGTTTCATTGATATATTTCAATTTATAACGTTAAGACAGATTTCACAGATGCATTTTAAAAAGTCGGAGTCATATTTTTAGCAAACATCTGATGCATTGCCCGGGGCAGTCGATGGTAGATTTTTATTAATTCATGGTATTTCTTTAGCTTCTTTGTCATTCTGGAATATACACTGTTTCAGGCTCGTTTGGAAATATATTCGTTCTTAGAAGTACCCTAAACGTGTTTCGCGGATGAATGTCGCAAAGCAAATATCCGTAACGTGGACTTGTAGCTTCTTTATAAACTTCCAAAAACTCCTTACGCTGATTTCGGGAACATTTGATTGGCTAATACCAATTTGTGGTACATCTCTACGTTGCGTGAATAAGACTAGATATTGTGTATTTAACGACACATCGCGCATGTATCTATGTTTGAAAAATAGATTCTGATTGATGAAGAACACGCTTATGTTAAGATAGTGGGAGAATACTGTAAATGTGTCGGCAAACGTTTTATCCATCTCCAACATGAGATCGTCAATTACAATGACTATGTTCATTTCTCTTTAACGAATTAACGTCATATACACCTTTGTGGAACAAAATATCATCTTGGAACTCGTTGAACACTGATTGATACGTCGAATAGCACCATGTAACTTCATGCACAAATTTCGAGAACATCTCTCCCTTTTCTTTAATGATTTTAAGCATAAACACAGTTTTACCACATCCTGTAGGGCCAGATATAATACATGTGGATGGGCTCGAGAGCCTCAATTTTTCCACAGAATCCATTTCTAAAACGTCACACTCCTAAATGGGTCATTTACAGAATATAATAAATATTTAAGTGATGACCCTTATATTCTAGTCTTGCTTTTCTCTTCTCCCACAGAACCGTGAATGAAATGAGGTACAGCACCCCATCATCGATATTACAGGTGACCCCGACGAGAGTGTAGTTGTGATCACATAATTTATCCCAGCTGACGAGCCCTCACCAGCGATACCTGTAGCACGCGCCAATTCAAAGCGGAGGCATGATGAACCTACGACGTCAGGTATAAAGCGCGCCAGGATTGCGCCGGTTGTTAGACCCCGAGTAATAGAGCCCCAATCCTCTTCGTCTTACGACAAAACCCCCACAATAGTACCTTCCTCAAATATACCCCCTTATTCCTGTTCAATTCCGGGTACATCCTGCAGAGCCACAGCAGCTTCTCGTTCTGTTGAGGATGGCATAACATTCGAGTTGGTGCGCTCCGCTATCCCCCACCCCAGCCTTGACTAGAAATCGGTATATAGTCAGGGTTGATCCTAGATCCATGTATAGCAATGGTGTTGAACACGGACTACGGCGCATAGTTGAACGTATTGTAGAGTTTGCCCTTCAGAACCGCGACGAACGTGAAATCAGGACGAGGCTGTCCTTCGGATTCGGGTCAGATGACGGAGATGTAGATGATTTTTGGGTAGTAATACCGTTCAGACGTTTGGCAGCTGAAGATATAGAGTATATATTAGGCCGTATAATGCAGGCCTCTCAAAGTAGTATAGCCTTCAATATGGACAACTTCACGGTAAATACTGACCGTGTATTCCGTGTTGCGAGTTGTAGTGCCACACCTTATACTCTTAACTTCAATTCTTAGGCTGTTTATAAACGGCATGTAAACGCCGATCGTGGTTGCGGCTTTATAGCAGTAGTCTTGACCCGTATGTTTACTGTACTAAATACACAGGTCAAAAACATTTGGTTGCCTACGGTAGTGGAGCGTGCCCGTAAACTAGCTGTAGACTGTAAACTTGAATTTGACTAATATGGGTCCTGAAGAGCTGAGAAGGGTAGAACAGGAAATGAATGCTCGTATAGTTGTATTTGGAATGGATGATCGTCGTAGGACTGTGTATTTTGTTAAAAGCAGTGTGAGAGATCATACAAGACCCCTACTTATTTTAGGGCTGTCAGGAACCGTACGCGGACGATTGGCACTGGGAAAATTGCCACTGGGAAGATTGTCCATGGGAAAACTGCCCATGTGGGAAAATTGCCCGTGGGAAAATTGCCCATGTAGGAAAATTCCCGAGGAGAAAATTGCCATGCGGAGTAATATTAATAAAAAAAAAATTATGGGTGCCCTGAAAATATAATGAGATGTGGCAACGTTGGCATTGTTTAAGCTTTTACAATAAAACTAAAAATCTATTTATACTTGAATGTTTGTGAATACAATTAATATTTTAAAATGAAATTTATTCGCTTGTTTAATCAAAAATTGTATGCATATCTGTCGTTTAAAGATTTTACCGTAAAAATTACCAATTAGCAACTCAACACCAAGCCAAGGACGTGATATATATATATATACCGTAAAAATTACTAATTAGCAACTCAACACCAAGCCAAGGACGTGATATTAATTTCAAACTATTAGTATTCTGTTTTGGAAGTAAGCAGTAGTTTAACCCATAATGGTGTCGATAATAAAGAGTGAACGCGGGAAGGATATGCTTGATGAACTACAATATACTATGTATCATAAACATGGTACTAATAAAAGTGGTACAATTTTATATTGGGAGTGTAGTCAACGAAAACAAAAAAACTGCAAAGCGAGATTGCACTCGAAGTCATCCGCGGATAATTTGAAGTTTTAAAATCGGTGAATGAGCATACACACTCATCAACTAAGGATAGAGTTGATGCGAAAAATGCGCATGAAACTTTGAAATCCATGGCCGCAACGTCTCATCAATCAAGTCGTGTTTTGGTATCTCAAGCTACTGCGTCTCTAGATGAAGCTGCTCTCTCTCAAATGCCAAATGTAAGTAACATAAGCAGAAATGTTCGTAAATGGAGACAAAAGGCTTGCAACCAGAATTTACAGCTCTTGATTCAGGGGAAAACTTTCTTCAATATGATTCTGGAATTGATGATGAATATCGCATATTGATATTCGCAACCGCTGAGGGTTTGGAAGATCTTAAAAGATACAAGAACTGGGCAATTGATGGTACCTTTAAAGTAGCTCCAGATATGTACTATCAACTTCTAACCATTCATATACAAAAGGCGAATTTAAGTATTCCTCGCATATTTGCCCTCTTAACAAACAAATCCGAATCTACTTATAGAGCATGCTCTGAAAAAATTAAGGAACTTGTAATTAATGAAACGCCTGAAAATGTCACTAGTGATTTTGAAAAAGCCTCCCTCAATGCATTGAAATCTGTCTTCCCGAATGCTTCCCTTAACGGCTGCTTCTTCCACTTTTCTCAATCGTTATATAGGAAAATTGTCGATCTTGGGTTTAAACAACAATACCACAACAACAACGAATTCTCTTTGAAGATGCGATATTTTTCCGCCCTTGCTTTTGTGCCATGCCTAGATGTTATTGAATTTTTTGAACTCTCTGGAGAGTAATTCCCACCCTAACATCTGGAAGTTAATTGACGCACTTAAACGTGAAGAATGCTTGGCCAAAGCTAAGCGCGTTCAATTTGAACGAGGGGATTCACTTCCTACGCAAAAAAAAAAATATAAGGACTTAAATTCAAGAGTCAAGAATATCGTAGAAAAGTATGCTGCTGCAAATGATAAAATGACCTATTTAAGATCTATTGCCTATAATATGCATATTTTTTAAAACAAAGTTTTTCAAATTTTTTAATAATTTTAATAAATTACTACTTCCTTTTAATTTGTAAATTTTTATTTGAATAGGATAAAATAAATTTTTCAATTATGTATTTTTTCTATTTATCATACTATAATACTTTTCAGATAGTTCTATACAAAAACAAAATATATTGTATTATCAGAATGACAATTTTCCACATGGCAATTTTCTCCTCAGGAATTTTCCTACATAGGCAATTTTCCCATGGGCAATTTTCCCACATGGGCAGTTTTCCCATGGGCAATCTTCCCAGTGGCAATTTTCCCAGTGGCAATCTTCCTAGAGCCGTCAGGAACAACATATCTACCCATCTGTAATATAAAGGACCTTTACTCGAGTTATGGTAAAAGTCGAAAATATGGACTACATCATGATTTGTGTAAGGGATGTATCGAGTTTGCGGATGATATAGTGAAACATTGTAAAGATTGCCACATGGTATGTGAGCAGTGTAAAAGCTCCAAATGTGAAAGCCGTGTATTTGAAAATGAGAAGAGGGATTGTGATGTGTGTAGACGCACATTTTTCAATAATAACTGTTTTGAGCTCCATAAATCAATTGGCACATGCAGGAAAAAGAGAATCTGTGAATGTGGTATGTTTCATATGATGGATAATTGGGAGAATTTCAAGCGTAAATGCGATGAAATTCACTGTTCTACATGCCATGAAAAATATAAGGCGGTTGGAGTAAAGAATGTGTTATATGAAAGACGCTAAGCCTAAAAATAGCCCGTGTATAACTGTGTACTACGATATAGAAACATACACGAACGCTGAAACCAAAGTGGTTATTCCACATTTACTTGTAAGCTAGACTATCTGTGATGAGTGTATGGAGATCGAGTGTGATGAATGTCACAAATGTGGTAAACGGACAAACGTTTCTAAAACGAATGCCCACGATAGCCCTGTAAAACTCTTTGTATCCTATATTGTCAAGTTAGCGGACAAGTTAAAAAAAATGACGGTGTTATATTCTCACCCATAACGGGGCAAAATTTGACACACAGTTCCTTTATAAGGAGTTGCTTCAGCACGAGTCATCTGAATGAGTACAGATGAACGTGAAGATTTTGACCGATACTACAACAGTTTTAATGAATTAATCCTTATAATATAGCTGATAAATGTGAGCGTTATTGCGTGAATGATGTGCCGTGCTTAGAGTATGTTTCCAGGCATTTAGAAGGATGTACATAGGCCGTTTCAAATGCGATCCGTTGCAAGTCGCAACCACCATCGCCTCATTATGTTTTACGGTGTTCAAAATAACTTCATGCCTAAAGACACCTTAGCCGTTATTCACAGAAACAATCCCCGCAGTTATGGGCACAAGGCTATTTACTGGCTCATACACATACAGCAGCAGACAGGTGTATACATAAAGCATGCCCACAACACGGGTGAAGTACCATTAAGGTTAATGGTCGCGTTTTTTGGGTTGATGGTCTAAATGAAAACCGTGCCACTGGTGAGAAGACTGTGTACTCCTTTAACGGTTGCTGGTGGCACGGATGCCCCTGTCCTGAGTGTGGAATCGTAGATATCCACGGTAGATCTCCTGCCGACAGTCTTGCGTGGACCCGCACCGCGATCAACTATAGGCTCCCAGTTCACTCACAAAGTCTTGTGGGAGCATGAGTATGATGCACGGATGGAAACAGATGGACAGTACCGTGAAGAAATAAACACGATCAAACGTTCAATGGTGCTGGATCCTCTCAAATGCGGTGATAGCTTGTTCGGAGGGCGTACAAATCCCTTCAAGCTATACTTTCCGCCTACGAGGGCGTGAAACTCCATTACTACGACTTCTGTTCTTTATATCCCTACGTGATGAAGAACAATCCGTACCCCGTGGGTGCACCTGAGAAACTGGTGGGACCTGACCTGCCCACCATCGAGGTGTTCTCAACAAATTTGAACGGGTACTATTTCGGCCTTTCTTTCGTAGATGTGCTCCCCACGCATTTACGGATGCGATCTTACCCGTCGTTATCGATCACAAGCTCATGTTTCCCTTGTGCGTGAAGTGCGCAGAGGAGAACAATGGGGAATGTAATCATACAGCCAACCAGCGTAAGATCAGAGGTGTATATACAAGTCCAGAGCTGGATCTAGCTGTTCGCCATGGCTACAGAATATTGAAGATACATGAGGTGTGGAGGTTTCAGAAGCTACCCAACCTTTTCACGCCATATATAAACGCTTTTTTGAAGGATAAGGTCGAAGCATCAGGGTATCCGCGAGGAGTTGATACCGAAGATGAAAAGTCGGCCTATATTCAACGTTACCGTGAAGGTATACAGCTTGACCGTTCCCAAATTGTAAAGAACCCTGGCAAGCGCTTTAGTGCAAAGTTGTGTCTAAACAGTCTTTGGGGAAAATTTGCACAGAATACTGCAAAGGGAACGTTCATTTGGCACAAAGTTATAGTGAAATCTGGGATTATGCCAACGTCCCGATAAAGAGGTCATGGGATTGTGAATGTAGGTATAATACTTACATAATAAAGTACAACAATACCGAATTGGCCACAGATACCTCACGGGTTACAAACATACCTGTAGCCAGCTTCACAACGGCCTACGCACGCATCAAACTTTGGGCCTATTGCATTCTCTTGGGCGGAGGGTTTGTACGCCGATACAGATGTGTGATATTCACAGAGAGGGAGGGTGAATACATGCCTCCTATTGGTGAATTCCTCGGAGAGTTGACTGATGAGATCAAGGATGAGTATGGAGACATCGCATACGCCGACTCTTTTGTCTCAACAGGGCCAAAAACTATGGGTACGGGTGAGGGTGGGGAGGATATGAAATATATCGTGAAGGCTAAGGGTATCACGCTCAACCAGGCGAATCGGCGGGTCGTTAACTTTGATTCGTTGAAGGATCTAGTGTGCTTGGATATGATGAGGGCGACCGGCCGCCCCAAAACTGTAGGTACCCACAATTTTCGGGCGCAGAAGCTGGGGGCGTGAAGGAACTTAGGGGTACAAAGGTGTGCCGTAAACCTATAGGAAACGTTACCAGGTGCCTGGTACCTATGATACCGTACCCTTTGGATACCATAATCTTTGATATGTCTATTGTTAACTTATTTATTACACGTATTTGTAAATATATATACCTTGAATATTTCGTTTATTAAATAAATCGTGTTTCAATTAGCGTTTCACTTTCTCCTTTGTGTGTGTGTGTGTGTGTGTGTGTGTGTGTGTGTGTGTGTGTCAGGAAAAATTCTAAGCTCCGCAGCGTGTGTACAGGAGAAAGTTCTAAGCTCCGCCCACTGTATGATTGGTCACGTGACTCCTGCTACTAGCTGTGCATATCTCTTCCCTGCAAGCCCTGGGTCTCAGACGTGCATTTCCCACGTAGACGAAAAATAGTAATGGCTACCTTTAATATTGTGTTCGACGTTTATGAAGTGGTATTCGGTAAAGTGTGAAGATAAGGTTACTGAATGGCTCCCTATTCCACCTTCCTTTGATACTTTTAAGGATACATTGAATCGTGCGAAGGAACAAGAGGTACAAATACTCCACGGCTATTCTGGCGAGAGCATTGCAGGATTTCGTGGTACAAGTGATGTATTGAACTATGTTGTAGGACTAAACTTTATAAAAGCTTACATATACCGTGAAGTAGAAGAAACAACACGTGCAGAAGAGAAGCAACGGTTATGGTTAGTGAGTCTTGTTGATGAGTGGTACGACAAGCGATATTATGTTATGTTGCATCATACCGAGTACTCGTACCCTGCGAATGAGAATGTAAATCTTGTCATCATGGAGAATCTTAAGTATTTTTACCACTACATTAATATATATCATGACGAGGTTTGTAGCGAGGTTGTGGCTAAAGGTCTGCGTGAATATTTAACAGAATTAGAGATGAGTATCGCATGCTAAGCAAAAAGGAAAAATATGGTCATATGTTTCTCTCAAATAGTGCGCCGGAGTGTGAATAAAATATGTTTAGTTCGTGAAAATCCCCTTGCGAAAATGTCTGGTGCGTATTCTGGGGAGTGGAGTGATAAAATTAAAACCGGTATTATTCATGTATCGGAAAAATTTCTCAAAACACCTACCCAATATAATGGGATACAAGTATCCACATAACTCTACATGTTGGAACAGCGCGTACACGTTTCATTAGCTTATGGTGTGACTCATCCTCCCGTCGAGCCGATCCGTTGCATGTGGCTCATAGTCATCTCAGAGCTTGAACCGACTGGACGTGCGCTCCTCGAATACGATGGAACTTCCTTTGAGCAGCATTCTCAACGCCGTGTACGATGTGTCCGTGACGAAGTCGTTGCGCGTGTTCAGGCGTAAAACCGGTGCCATTAACTATGTACTGAAACGACTTGTAGACAAACAAACGGAATGTTGTTTATTTAAGTGTTGAGGAGATGATAGAATCTTCGTGGTAGTTGAGAAGTGGAGTGAGGATCGTTATAAAATTCCTGCAGGTGTAGGTACAAGAAGAGAGCAGATTAGTGATACCCCTCATATGCCGTTGTTTGTACGTTGTGTATAAATAACGATCAGCCATGCATTGATATACGACTGATGTGGAAGAAGCATCTGATAATAACGTTCTTGTCCTACGCGAAACCGTTTCATCCTCGACAGAATGTTTGAAATCGTCGGTTTCCGCAAGCTGAAGCCTATATTAGACGCGCGTATTACGGATATGCTTTATTTTGATACGGTTCTTGAATACGCATACACGCTCTGCTCGATGGGTTTACCGAGTGTAGGACTGAACAAGGCGAGAATGGTCTAGAGCTGGATGCTTATTTAAAAGGTTTAGACTCTTTGAAATATCATGAACTTTGGTACAAAGCACTTGAGCGGTACAGGGCTGAGCTCACCTACACCGTTCACCCTGAAGAACTATTTCTTTATATAATGAGCAGCTGTCGTAACGACTTAGAAATTATTTCAACTGCCACTATGCAGTGTGAAGAAAGTTCACGATTGAAAAGCTCGGATCGGTAAAAATAAACCCTCGATGGAAAGGTTTTTATAAACTTGTATTTAATAATGATGTTGTGGCTAACGATGACCTCTTTGTGCGTGCTTTTGATTGTATTCTAGCCTATTTAAAGATAACTTACCAACCAATGTAAAGTGGGCACAAAAATAGTATTGAACGATATGAAGGCCATTACATAGAGTATAGGTCTCCCTATAATTTGAGCGGTGAAATAATATTAAGCCGTGTTTACTGTGTAGTGCAGAGCAATAATGATGTGAATGTAGACTCGATTACGTGTGAGTTTAGTGTTTTGCGCAGTAGAACAAAGTGAATGTATTTTGATGTATATTTATTTTCAATATATTTAATTATTTAACATAATTGTGTACATATATCTTGTACTGCTATATTGATGGTTATACTCCATCGTTTTGTATTATATTATTTTTTATTAATTTTATTTTTTGATTATATATATTCCTCGTTCACATTTCTTATACTATTATTATTTTTTATTGCATGTTTTCCTCGTTTGATTGTATATTTATTTTCTATATATTTCATGAAATTGATTCCAATAATTCGTCTAAATAAACAGAATGATGTAATGGTGTTTTATTTAATTCTTTTCGTTGTAAACGATATTATTATTTAATTATACCAAATGGCTGGTTACGCCTTTTAAACCGACTGACTGATTTTTAAGCCAACTGTCAAGAATATATGCTTTAGTTAAATAAATAGCGCTATCTGGCAACTCAACCCTAATAATGTACACCTGAACAAGCCATTTACGCCTTCTAAGCCAACTGGCGGATGAAGCCAACTGGCGGATTTACACCTTATAAGAGAGCGGGCGCTCAGATGAATTCTCATTATGCGTCTGGCTGGAGCCAGGCGAACACCCGTCCTCCTCCTCCTTTCTCTCCTTCTTAGGCTAAATTTCCTCCCCTCATTGCATAACCCCCTCCCCTTCATTGCATAACCTCCTACCCCCTTCATTGCATAACCTAAAATGGGGTTAATTAGGTCCCTAAAGGCGAGGTCAGACAGGTCTTTAGTTCTAGGTACTACCCCTAGGCACGGTTTGGGTCTTAGGATTACGTCTAAAATGATATGTTTGAATACTAAATTGGAAGAGATTTGTGCTGAGGAAAGTGTACCCTTCGTAAAGCTGTGGTCAGAATTCAGTGATCCTAGCCTTTTTATAAAAGATGGGGGTGCATTTTAGTGAAATAGGTAATGCTAGGCTAGGTAGAATAACACTAGGGAACAACATTTTTGTTTCTTGAAAACTATTTGGTGTTTCTTATAGAACTTTTGATGCTGATTCCAAATATGGTTTCAGAATTTTTCTATCACCCATAGTTTTCGAGAAAATAATATTTCCATTTACTCAGCGTTTTCCCAAAATATTAGTTAAAATTAAGTGTACTAATTTAATTTTACTTTCTTTTTTTTCCAGGTTAACTATATTTAATAGTATTTTTTGCATTAAAAAAATATAGCTATTTAAACAAACAGATTTTTCATAAAAAGAATTTTTTTTTCAAGTTTTGCTCAAATTTTAAAATTTTTCATAGTAGAAAAAATTGGTTTTTCATTCCAAAAAGTTTTCCGTGATTTCAATAATTTTCCGCCAGCATGAATCGAAACTGTATTAATCCCAGAGATACATTTTGCTACGTATGTGGAGAACTGACCATAATGGCACAGAGGAAGACGATGACCCCACTCGTGAAGAAGGCTTACGAACTTTATTTTGGATGTAAGGTAGGCGACCAAGACAAATCCTGGGCACCTCATATCTCATGCATTTCCTGTGCCGTCACTCTTAGGGGTTGGATTAAAGGTACCCGCAAATCTATACCATTTGCCATACCAATGATTTGGAGAGAGCCCAAGGATCACCTAACGGATTGCTATTTTTGTATGACTAACGTTTCAGGATTCTCTGCCAAAAATAAACATAAAATTCAATACCCAAATCTTGCATCTGCCATGAGACCAGTACTACATGACGATGATAACCCAATTCCAACTCCCCAAAGTCATGGATACTGGATGAAGAGTCTGAAGTTGAACCAATGGAAATTGATGACACTAAAGATACAGACTTTCAGCAACCTGAATCAAATAAACCACGTATGATAACGCAGGTTATGCTGAATGATCTCGTGAGAGATTTGGACCTTCCGAAAAAGAAAGCGGAATTATTGGGCTCCAGGTTACGTGAATGGAATTTGCTGGCAAAGATACAAGCATATCGGCGTTCCGCACTCGCCAAAAAGATCTGATGCAGTATTTCTCCTCGTCAGTGTTTATGCTACTGTAATAATGTAAATGGACTGCTGTTAGCTCTCGGTGATGAGCACAAATCTGAAGATTGGCGTTTATTTATTGACTCTTCGAAGCTAAGCCTCAAGGTTGTACTACTTCACAATGGAAATAAATACCCTTCCATTTCTGTAGGGCACGCTGTCCACATGAAGGAATCTTACGAAAATATGAAACTCATCCTTCAGCAGATTAATTATGACCAGTTTCGTTGGTATATATGTGGGGATTTAAAACGTCGCGCTTCTTCTGGGAATGCAGCTCGGTTATACGAAGTTCTGCTGCTTCCTTTGTGAATGGGACAGCAGAGCCAGAGATTCGCATTATTTTGTAAAGGATTGGCCACTTCGTCAAAAATGTATCCCAGGACTGAAGATGTGTCTCATGAACCCTTAGTTGACCCCAAGAAAATATACTTACCGCCACTTCACATCAAACTTGGCATCATGAAAAATTTTGTCAAAGCAATGAACAAGGAAGATGAGGCATTCAAATATTTGAAGAAAAAGTTTTCACGACTTAGCGATGCAAAGATAAAAGAAGGGATCTTTGTTGGTCCCCAAATCAGAGAGCTCATGAAAGATCAAAAGTTTGATGATGCCTTGAGAGGAAAAGAAAAGTGGCATGGGAGGCCATGAAGAATGTTGTCACAAATTTTCTAGGGAACATCAAAGCCTCTAACTATGAAAAAATAGTGCAGGACATGATTGAAGCATATAGGTTATTGGGATGTAATATGTCACTAAAAATCCATTTCTTGCACTCCCATTTAGATTTCTTCCCTGAAAACCTCGGCGACGTAAGCGATGAACATGGAGAAAGGTTCCACCAAGATATAGCTACTATGGAGAAACGCTACCAAGGGAGGTGGGATCCGGCAATGTTAGCTGATTACTGCTGGACATTGATGCGAGAAGCTCCTAATGAAAACTACAAGAGAAAATCAGTGACAAAGAAGTTTTAAGAAGAATATTTTAAATGCCAATCTGCCACTAATATAATTTTTATGAAGTATTTTTTACTAACTTCTATACACTTTTTGAATAAATATTAAAATACAAATTTCTCAGTAACCTTGGGTGATAGAGAAATTCTATGGCTATATTCGGAATCAGCGGAAAACATCCTATAAGACCGATATGTTCACGTCCAAGAAACAAAAAAAAAGTTAAAATTTGTTCCCCAGTGTAATTGACGAAAACGTACGAAAGCTGTAGAGGTCGAAGCCTTCTTTAAACGTTGTGGGTCCGGGGAACGCGGGCCCGACGTAAAAAATGGTTTAAAACGCCGGCCGTGGTAAATAATAACTTAGACGTCTTTTATTGTAACGCGCGTAGTATTAGAAATAAATTAAACGAATTTAACGCGATAATTTATTTCGGCAACTACGATATAGTTGCTATCACTGAAACGTGGTTAAATACCGTGACTCGGGTCTTCTTGGGAGAATTTGATATACCGGGTTTTAGACTCTTTACTAATGAGAGGTTACATGGGATTGGTGGCGGCGTTTTGCTGTACGTTTGTAATTCCCTTAGGGCTATCGAGGTTAAGATAGATTTTCCGGCAGCAATTAATGCGATATGCATTGAAGTTAGAGCGCGTAGTATTAGTTTTAATTTTGTTGTTGTTTATAGACCTACCGTTCAACCCCTCGATACCGATACTAGATTTTACTCACTTCTTGGTATCTTTATTGATAATCGGAATAGTATAATTGTCGGAGACTTTAACTGCCCTAATGTTAATTGCGAGACTCTTACTGGTAAGAGGAGGGTTTTGAGATTGAGTTCATGGAAGATAATTTTTTACGACAGATGGTTACCGAACCAACGCGCGGTGACAATATTTTAGACGTGGTGATGACGAACGGCGAAAATATAGTCGAAGGATTAGAAGTAGGCGAGAGTTTAGGATGTAGTGATCATAAAATTCTTAGGTTTAAGCTATTGATATAAAACACTAAGGATAGTAACGTAATAGAAGTCCCTGAATTTCGTAGGGCCAATTTTGATAGTTTTGCGGATAGGATGAGAGTAGTGGACTGGGATAACCTATTTATGTGTAATGACACAAATTTGCATTGGGAGGCGTTTAAAGAAAGTTTTATGAATATCGAAAGGGAGTTTATTCCTCGTAGGCCCAAGCGCGCTAGAAATCATGGTAGGCCCAATTGGTGGACTAGGGAAATAGGCGAGTTCATAAACGAGCGTAACAGAGCGTATAGACTTAATAAGCGCAATGGCACGGCAGCTAACTTTAATAGATATATCAAGCTTAAACGTCAGGTTAAAAGATCAGTTAGGAATGCTAAGCGTAATTTAGAGATACTTATAGCTGCGGATAGTAAACATAATTCGCAAAAGTTTTTTTGAATACGTCAATAATCGTAAGCCGATAAAAGATAACATAGGCCCTCTAGTGGATGTTAACGGCGCTTTGGCTTCTGACGCTCAGGCGATGGCGGGTATTTTCAATAACTTTTTTGCGATAGTTTTTACCATAGAAGACGTAAAGAATGTCCCCGACATGGACGATATCATTCCATTTAGTAGGAAGACTATTTTGGATGAAATAACTGTTTACGAGGGTGAGATTGCGCATTATATCGATAGGCTAAAAGTTAGCGAGGCTCCAGGTCCTGACGCGTTTTATCCCAGACATTTGAAAGATTTGAAAGACGTTATCGTAGGCCCCTTAACGAAGATTTTTAATCAGTCATTCGAAACGGGGATTATTCCTGAAGACTTCAAATTACCTAACGTCACGCCCATTTTTAAAAAAGGCTACCGCACAGTAGCTAGCAATTATAGGCCCATTAGCTTAACGTCAATTGTCGGTAAATTTTTGTAATCCGTAGTTAGGGATCGTATCATCGATCACTTAGAAAGTAGAGATTTGATTAATAGTAGGCGAACGTTATTTATTTAGATTTTAAAAAAGCGTTCGATACAGTTCCGCATAGAAGATTAATTGCGAAGGTTAAAGCGCACGGTATACGCGGTCATGTAGCTAAATGGTTAGAAGAATGGCTTCGTGCTGGGAGACAGAGGGTCTTTGTTAATGGTAGTGAATCGGGGTGGTTGGGTGTAGGTAGCGGTGTCCCACAGGGTTCAGTGTTAGGCCCATTCCTATTCGTAATTTACATTAACGACATAGATGTAGGATTGACTAGTAACGTGTCAAAATTCGCGGACGATACTAAAATAGGCGGTAATGTTGTTAACGAGGAAGCTAGAAATAGGCTCCAAGACGATATAAATAGGATTATGGAGTGGACGGATAAGTGGCAGATGCAATTTAACGTAGACAACTGTAAAGTTTTGCATATAGGTTCTCGTAACAACAATTACACGTACACGATGGATGAGAGTGTTAGCGAGCGTTGACGAGGAAGTAGATTTAGGTGTACGCGTATCTAAGGATTTAAAAGTTAGGAACCAGTGCCTGGAGTTTTGCGCAAAAGCTAATAGGATGTTAGGCTTCATAGCGCATAATTTAGAATTTAAATCAAAGGATATTATATTGCCCCTTTACAAGTCCCTAGTCAGGCCTCATTTAGAATATGCCGTTCAGTTTTGGTGCCCGTATTTGCGTGAGGATATTGATAGGTTGGAAAGGGTTCAGCGTCGTGCCACGAAACTAATTCCGTCATTGCGCAACAAGCTTTATGAAAATAGGATTAAAGAGTTAGACTTGCATTCACTTGAAACTAGGAGATTAAGGAGGAGTTTAATGAAGTTTCAAAATCGTTAATAACATCGATAACGTAAATTTTGACAAACTGTTCCTTTCGATAATAGCAATACTCGTAATGACGGATTTAAGTTGCGTGGCAGACGTTTCATTACTAATATCACTAAAAACTTCTTTACGTTTAAAGTAATTGATAAATGGAATAGTCTTCCCGCGCCCGTCGTGAACTCTACCAGCGTTAATGTGTTTAAAAACCGTGTACACAGGCATTTTAAAAATATTAACATTGTTTAAAATAATAAAACAATTAACAACAGGAGCTCTAGGGGTGGTAATCGGGGATGAGTCTGTTGACGACTAATGCCAGCTTGCGACATGCCAGCGTGTGATACGCTTGCAAAAAAAAAAAAAAATTAGACTAAAACGAACTTAGTTGTAACTCGTTGCGTAAATTAACCCACTTTGTTATTCTTTATACTTTTTTTCTTCTTCTCTCCTTATTTGCATGTCTGTAGTCCTCTTTATTGCATATCTGTAGTTTGCATGGTATGATAGTGTTTGAGTTAAGAATGTGTTGCATGGTTTGTAATGCGTTCTTATTTTACTTCTTTTCATCTTTCACCCCTTTCCAGCCTAGTGGGCTGCATCCTCTACCTCCCTATGGAGTAGAGCAGGGGTGGCCAACCTATGGCGCATGCGCCAAAAGTGGCGCATTGGATGATTAGAAGTGGTACATTGCTGCTCTCCGTAACTAATTTAACTCCAAACATTAAAAGCTTGTTGAAATCAAAACAGACTCAAAAGTCTCATTAAGGTAAGTAATGTTTACATTTTTATATTAAATCATTATATCATGTAAAAATGCTAAATATATCTATATTAACATATTTTATACAAGAATTGAATGGGGGTACAAGACTTGTATGGCGCATCTGAACTCATGCGTGAAAAAATTGGCGAATGAAATGTAAAAGGTTGGCCACCCCTGGAGTAGAGGATCGGTCTGCAACAGCTGGAAGTACGTGTTGCTTTGAGTTAAGAATGTGTTGTTCTTTGAGTTAAGAATATGTTGCATGGTTTGTAAGCGTTCTTATTTTACTTCTTTTCATCTTTCACCCCTTTCCGGCAGAGTGGACTCTACCTCCCTATGGAGTAGAGGACCGTTCTGCAACCTTTCCTATTTTCTCCGACTATTTTTCTGACTTGTCGGCAGTGGCCGGCGAATGATGATGGTGAGCCTTTTTTCTCTTTTTCCGAATGAATGTTAACCCACGCGTGATAGGTGTTGCTACTTACTTAACCCCTTATTCTCTTCTCTTAACCCCCTACTCTTTCCGTTCTCTCGGGCTAACCTTAGAGTGGATCTTAAGGTCTTTGTTAGCCTTAGCTTCTGTAGATCTGTAGAACATTCCTCCCCCTTGTTGCATACCCATTTGCAACATCTTGCAACGTGCGGTTTTGGTATGGATAAAGAGCAATGGGAGTTCTCAAATTATGCACCATTGGTACAGACGGGAAGCCTGATGGAAATTCTCGGGAGTCAAAACCTCCGGATAGCTAATTAAGTATGAAGATGGCTACTCTTTAAGTACGTAGTGGTTATTTATTGAGATAGAAACAGTGATATCCCTTAAGATGTAAATGTAGTAAGAGGCGCTTTTCTGGTCTGCTCTGGTTACAGACCACTGGGTGTCGTCATTGTGAGAGCGCTCGGGAGTCAAAACCTCCAAAGAGCTAATTAAACTATTTGGAGAAGCCACTCCTCTCTCCCCTTCTTTCTTTTGCTCCTTCCTTTTTTAATTGAAATGATGCTGCTTGAGGGAGGGCGAGTTAAGATAGCGTATAAGTAGTAATGTTGTCCTAATATTCCTCGCCGGAAAAAGATTTTCCCTACTCTCGTGGTGGCACAAAACCTCAAAGTATGAACGACTCATTATATCTCTTGGTGTATAAACAACCTTCACGGCGGGGGATCGAAGTTGAATCTCAGCGACATTCAAAGAGTTGGCAGACACATACCTATGACAGCCATCCAATTACAAAAAACATGCTCACGCACTGGCCTGCCTTGTTAACATATCTAAGGACAGAGTAGATAAGTATTTTGTAGAAATACATAATTTCCTAACGAACAAAAAATGCACATCATGGATTAGGTGAGGTAGAATTGCGTTTCTGTCATCACTATTTCTTTTTACCTTTTCTTTCTCTTAAGTTGTTGGATGCACGTGACGGGTAAGGGCATAGTGTGTAAAATCTGATTTTCGTTCTCAATTCGTTTCGAGCTTCTTGTAGAAACAGTTCATGATGTTCATCACTTTACCGGTGTGATGGTTTTGCGTGTACATAGGTGTAGACAGAGAGTTTGACCTTTACCCTTCTCTTAATCCTTTTGGGGGTGATCTGGAGTGAGTCATAGGGTCTTTGTTGGTCCGATACCTCGGTAAATTGAGCTGTAAATATTTTCTACTAGCGGAGCGACTCGGCGTTGCTGGGGTGGTTGTTGAACGCTATAAGCTAACGAAAATATCACGACTTAACCTAACCAATCGTCAAGGTCGTATAATTAATCTAACCTGGCATTCAATTAACCTACTCGGGTATTCAATTAATCTAATCTGGCATTCAGTTGACCTAACGGGGCATTTAATTAACCTAATCGGCATTCAGCTGACCTAACAGGGCATTCAATTAACCAGTCGTCAACTCTACGCCCTTGACGATTGGTTAGGTTAAGTCGTGATATTTTCGGTAGCTTTAACGAAAATATCAACAATCACCCTAAGCAATCGTCAAGGGCGTACAAGTAACCTAACCTGGCATTTAATTAACCTAATCGGCATTCAGTTGACCTAACCGGGCATATACTGTATATATATAAATATACACACACATATATATATATATATATATATATATATATATATATATATATATAGCGTTCAACATCCACCCAGGCAACGCCGGGTCGCTCCGTTAGTTTTAATTATATGTGAAGTTCAAGATTTTCATGACTGTTCTTTTCTATAGTTTTATTGACCAAATAATTACTCATGAAAATCTTAAGATTCAGAAATCTTGACACAATGTGAAGCTCAAAATTTTCACGGTTGCGTTTTTTCCTGTAGTTTAGTCGCGGTGCTGGGGCCTTTGGGCCGAGTAATTTTAATTATTTAATTTATTAACACCCAGGTGCACAACCTGGGGACGTAATCAATATGTGTGTGAAATTTCATGTTTGTAACTGCTTCTATTTTGGAGTTATGGCTGGAACAGACAGACAGACAGACAGACACACAGACAGACACACACACACACACACACACACACACACAACACACATGTCCTTTTATTATTATTATAGACTAGCGGAGCGACCCGGCTTTTCTGGGGTGGATGTTGAACGCTATAAGCTAACGAAAATATCACGTAATGTAATGATTCCTCTACTGAAAACCCTGATCATACCCAAATTGGAATACTGCTCGGTCTCAACACCCCCATATAAAAAAGAAGACATTAGACAGCTGGAAGGGATCCAGAGAAGCTTCAGAGCCAAAATCAACGGGTGCAAAGAACTAAATTACTGGGAAAGGTTACGCGAACTAGACCTATATTCACTGGAAAGGAGAAGAGAGATACACCATTATTTACACTTGGAAAATAATGGAGAAACTAGTCCCTAATCTTACTCTGAACCCTGTAACTCCCCAAACAACGGTGGAAAGTAGAAACGGTAGACTGTGTCGTATTCCCAAATTAAAGGCGAGACAGGGAACATCCTTAACCCTGAAAGCAAATAGTTTTGTTGTGAGAGGACCAAAAATGTCTAATCAGCTGCCCAAAGACCTAAGGAACACAAATGGTGTTGCAGTGGACATCTTCAAAAGAAGATTAACCGCCTGGCTAGAAACAATCCCCGATGTGAAGGGAATAAACTACTCGGCGGTTTATTCTGTTTACACCCGAAAGTGTATAAAGTATCAGTGAATCCGTGCATATAACCTATTAAGTAAAATTCAGTAAAATTAAGAAAGTGCAATATATTTTACATAAATTGTCACTAGTTTAACGTATATATTTAAACTGTAACACGGTTGGCATTCGAGAAATTTGGAAACAAGGCAGGAAAAAGGTCATAAAACCCTCGTGACCATCGAAAGGAAAAAAAAGAGAAAGAAAGGAAAAAAAAAAATAATAATTTGTGGGTGTATTTCTTTTTACGCTAATTAATGAATAGCATGACCATGAGTCAAAATTCTCACCTAATCTGCAATTTGTGTAATCTGGAAACAACTGAAAATGCAGCAATAAGATACGATTTCTGTCAAAAACTGCACGACTTTATCTACATGAATTGGGATGATAGGAAAATATCCCTTGTCTCGAACGCGAAACAGATCGTGGGAATCAAATTTCTGAGTGACGCATGTACATTGTACACAGACTGTAAACTCCTTCGCGGTATTTAAAGAAATGGGGAAAACAAACGCGAGTGTTAAAAAAAGGGTGAAATAATGGGGAAAGAAGAGTCCAGAAATGTCCCAATGAAAATTCTGGTGGATGAGAGAGAGAAGGAAATAACGAACAACAATATAATAACGAATAACAATATAATAACGAATAACAACATAAACAATATAATACGGAATGAAGATATAGATGTAAGAAAAGAGATAAGTAAAAGTTGTGAGGTGTAAAATTGTCCAACGAGCGAAATGAATAAAATAACTTCAAACGTAGGAAATAAACAGCCAAAGAAAAATAATGATACTGTAATACCAAAATTAAGAACATTGAAAATAATAAGATAAAAAGAAGTAGAAGCGTAGAAAATACGGTATGTAAATACTACACAAAAGGGAACTGCAGATATCGGGATGTAACACACATTACATAAGTGGATATTGCAAATTTGAAAAGAAGTGCAAATTCCGCCATCTTACTGTCTGCAACACCTATATACGGACAAAATGCAAATCGGACAAAAATGCCGTTACCACCACCCTTAAAGGAACGCAACGGGTGAACAGGAAAAACGAACATCAAAGAAAGGTACCAAGTTTTAAGATGTAGCCAACACAATTCAGCTGCTAAATACTATCCAGCAAATACAAAGTCAGCTGACAAATATAGGAATCCGAGAGCCAGACAGAAGGCACGCACAAAGACACTTCATGCGTTATCAGGACAACAGGTACCGACAAAGATAAAAGAGGCAAATTCCAGCATGACCACAAGGCAACGAAACCGGCACCACCATTGGAAAACGAATCGGAACCACCTCTATGCGCAAACGACAGATAAAAAATCAAAATAATCCTAGCTAACATTCAGGGCCTTAAATCAAATCATTCCCAGGACAAAGTTCTATACCTGAAAGGATTCATGCAAGAAGCCGGAGTAGACTTTGCATGCCTCACGGAAACTCATCTAAAGGACTGCCAGGTGAACTGTGAAAACTGAGTTCTGTGTTGACAAAAAAAAATGCAAATTAACAACTATAACATATTCCGAGCAGACAGAACAGTGAGACGTAAAGGAGGATGTGCTATTTATACACCCGAAAGGTATATGGTAGAAATGACTAAGTACCTCAAACAGCTACGTAGAATGTGTAGCAGCAAATGTTGAAAAATTAAATATGGTACTAATTGTAATGTACAGACCCCCCAAACACGCCAACCTCAAAATTTTCAGATTCCATTACAAAGGTAAGAAACAGTAAAAGATCTAGACTCTCCAACCCCAAATATTTTTCTCTGTGGTGATTTTCATTTCCCATTCATAAAATATTAAAGGATAGGAAAATATGTGTATACACCAGAACAAGGGGGGGCACAGGGGAAGACCAGGAGCAGGTAAAAATACTACTAACTCTGGCTGAAGAATTTATGTTAGCGCAAGAAATAACATAAAACACAAGAAAAAACTACTGCCTAGATTGTTGAACAAATTAATAAAGAAAATAGGTACAAAAAAAATGACAGTATTAAACAACACATTTTGAACAAAAATGATGATAAGAAACTGATAGAAAGGAGCTAAAAACCTCAGCGTTTGTCGACAGTTAGCAGCTGACGAGGAAGCTTCTAACAGCGGCTGTATCCTCCAGCGCGGGACACGTCAACGCGAAGAAGAGGCGACGTCAAACCGACACATCAATGCGCTGGTGGCCAAACTTCCTCAAATCTCCGTGGAGTGGGCTGTCTACGGTTGGCCAGACAGGCAGTCGACGGCCTGTTGCGTGGCACGGTCAGAGTGCCGATCGGCTCCCGGGTCCGGACCTATACCAGCGTGCTATTTTTTTCATTTACGGGGAGCATTGCATGCTCCCCGGACTACTCTTACTCTGCGGCTCACCCAGGCCCCACTACAACTTACCCATGTCACCATACACAAAGACATAGACAATAGCACTATGAGACACATACAGAAGTATAATATTAACATATTACAGTACAACGTAGATGGCCTCACAAACAAAATCATGCAGCTTAGGGAATTCGTACACAAACAAAACATTCACATAACACTTATACAAGAAACAAAACTAAAACGCACACACAAAACACCCACCATCCCTGGACAGTTCAAAATACAAACTGAGGAACCACATTAAACAGCACACCCATCATAAACATCAATATATGATAAAAAAAACCACTCTAATGGACAGAGTTTATCAGAGTGGGTTTTTATTATCATTTTTTGACTTTCACGTAGAAAAGTTAAGTTTTTTTGCATTTATAAACATCAATACAACACTCAAGACATTTAATCAGATCATCAATAATGCAAACAAATACATACCCGAGGGCAACATTAGGAAATACAACCCAAATTACACGAGAGAATAGTCCACCTCATAAGGCAACGTAACAACCTCAAACATAATACACAAACACCACGCACAGAAGCCACAAAACAGCAGATACAACAGCTCAACACAGAAATAAACAACAAACTTAAGAAAAACAAACAGAAACATTTACGGAATTCATAACACTAAACCACTCAACAGCTGACGAGGAAGGTTCTAAACAGTGGCTGCATCCTCCAGCGCAGGACACGTCAACGCGAAGAGGCGACGTCAAACCAAAACATCAACGCGCTGGTGGCCAAACTTCCTCAAATCTCCGTGCAGCGGGCTGTCTACAGTTGGCCAGACTGGCAGTCGACGGCCTGTTGCGTGGCTCGGTCAGAGTGCCGATCGGCTCCCGGGGCCGGACCTATTCTCAGCGTGCTATTTTTTCAATTACAGGAACAATTGTGTGCTCCCCGAACTACTCTTACTCTCTGGCGATATTAAGACTAATCCAGGCCCCACTACAACTTACACATGTCACCATACACAAAGACAGACACAATAGCACTATGAGACACATACAGAAGTATAATATTAACATATTACAGTACAACGTAGATGGCGTCACAAACAAAATCATGCAGCTTAGGGAATTCGTACACAAACAAAACATTCACATAGCACTTATACAAGAAACAAAACTAAAACGCACACACAAAACACCCACCATCCCTGACTTCACGGCGATCCGTCAAGATCGTACTGGGGTTAACGGGGGTGGACTCATCACTTACATACGTAAAAGCATTAGCTACACTGATGCTACCCAAAACATTACAAACACAATCCAAGCAGATAACACGATAGAAATACAGGCAGTTAACATTAAAACACGCGCAAAACACAACACCACACTAATCAACATTTACATCCCACCAGATAGTTCAGCTCAGGTGCCAGCCAATTACAATCCACAGTTACACAATTTTGCCTCTCTCACTAATGTCATCTTAGGAGGAGACTTCAACGCCAATGACACTAGTTGGTACCTGCACAACCAAAACAACACCAGAGGCGCCAACATAGCCACACAACTAAACAGCCTCTTCATTCTTAACAATACAGAAGAACATACACACATACCACATCAAGCAGGATACTCAAACTCCTCCCCAGACATAACGTTCTGTTCCCCCTCACTAGCAACACATACACAATGGAGAACAGAAAAACAACTGTCATCAGACCACCTGCCCATCATCATTACAACACATTCTACATTCTGTCCCAACAGCCTTAGGCACACTTACAGAAATTACAAGAAAGCTGATTGGGAACAGTTCAAAATACAGACTGAGGAACAATTCACCACATTAAACAGCACATCCATCATAAACATCGATACAACACTCAAGACATTTAATCAGATTATCAATAATGCAAACAAATACATACCCACGGGCAACATTAGGAAATACAACCCAAATTACACTAGAGAAATAGCCCACCTCATAAGGCAACGTAACAACCTCAAATATACCACACAAACACCACACACAAAAGCCATAAAACAGCAGATACAACAGCTCAACACAGAAATAAACAACAAACTCAAAGAAAAACAAACAGAAACATTCAGGGAATTCATAACAACACTAAACCTCTCCACAGATACATACAGGCTATACAAGACTATAAACAGCATTACCCACTCTAACAGCGGCATTCACACCTCACACGCTGCTATCTGTCGCAGCCAAAATAATATCCCAACATACAGTACACACAACAAGCTAACATTCTAGTTAATCACTACGCAAAGATAAGTCAATTAAACAGAGACAACAACCAGAAACACGCAGACAGACAAACAGCCAGACACAAGAAAACCTACAGACTCGACACGACCATTACACCCTTCAATACAGACCAGACCACCAAGATCATCAAAAACATTAAGAATTCGAAGGCTACTGGACCAGACAACACATCTAACATACACCTTAAACACTTGGGCCCACAAGGAATACTAGCTCTCACAAATATCAGCACATATTCATTCCAACACTGTATTATTCCTTACATATGGAAACAAGGTAAAATTATTACACTACTCAAACCAAACAAAAATCCAACAGAACCAGCTTCCTATAGACCCATTACTTTACTATGCACACCTTCCAAAGTAACAGAAAGACTAATCTTACAAATACCAACCACACATACCACTATCGCCTACTCGACATGGATTCAGACCTCACCACTCAACCACGACATTACTCACTAACTCACGCAGCACATCATGGATGGCATCAACTCCAGAAGACCAGCTCAACGTACACTATTAGCAACAATCGACATTAGTAAAGCATTTGATGCTATCCCACGCTTCCCTCTCATAAACAAAATACTCAACACAAACATGCACAATAACACCAAAAGGTGGCTGAGCAACTATCTCTCAGGAAGATACTCACATGTCACATTTAATGGCAAGTCATCCAAAAACAAGCTTTTTCCGAACGGGGTCCCTCAAGGCTCTGTTCTCTCACCAACACTCTTCAACTTATACATGCATGACATTCCAACACCCATAGATAACAAGCTTACCTTATCATCCTATGCAGATGATATCACTCTAACATCCATCCACAACAACATCGACACCGCTACAAATAACCTACAAACATACATAAACAGTATACAAGACTGGCTCACACACAATAGACCCAAAGTAGCGCCCACAAAATCAACCATCACCTTGCTTACAAGCAACACAAAAGAACACCAGGTAATTCCACAGCTTACACTAAACAACATCAACATTCCACACACTCACAGAACCAAAATACTTGGTGTCACATACAACACTCATTATCTTTTGCAAACCACATTCAGCACATTAAAACCAAATGTACGTCAAAACTTAACACGCTTAGGGTACTAACAGGCACAAACTTTGGACATCAGCAGGAAACAACATCACTCATATACAAACAATATATTCGCTCAGTTATGGACTATGCTAGCCCATGCTGCGCACCCATTATCTCAAACACACACATAAACACCTTACAAACAATACAAAACAACGCACTTCGTATCATTACAGGATGCATTCAAACAACACCAATAGAACACCTGCACACAGAAACAAAAATACTAAAAGTTAGGGAACATTTAGACATGAGGGGAACAATTCATGGCAGCAGCGACAACTAACCCACAACACCCTTGCCACTACATGTACAATCATGCACCAACACCTCGCACCATTAAGGTAACACCAGAGAGACATTATAACCAAATACTCCATTCCATACCACGCCCCACAGACATCACACAGTACAGAAACACATACACACACACCTAACCCACAAAGCACTGACACGACTCGGTCCGAATGCGGTCCTAGGTGCGAAGCCGCCACCCATTAACAGGTCAGAGATCAGCCTGAGCAGATCGGATCGAGTTAACTTAGCACGATTCCGATGTGGACATCACCCCAACTTACGGACATATAAACACAGAATAGACAACTCCATAGACGACACCTGCCACCTGTGCCAAGACACACCACAAACAATTGAACACATTATGACGGACTGAACCGCTCTAGCACAACAACGAACACAACACAACATCACTAGTGCGCTGAACCTCTGGTCCACTCCGGAGAGGGCGATCGGTTACCTGCGTGCCGCCGGCTTGCTCGATCAGGGTAGGCTGATCGGCTAAACAACAACAACAACAGATACATCCAGGCTATACAAGACTATAAACAGCATTAGCCGCTCTAACAGCGGCATTCACACCTCACACGCGGCTATCTGTCGCAGCCAAAATAATATCCCAACATATACACAACAAGCTAACATTCTAGTTAATCACTATGCAAAGATAAGTCACTTAAACAGAGACAACAACCAGAAACACGCAGACAGAAAAACAGCCAGACACAAGAAAACCTACAGACTCGACACGATCATTACACCCTTCAATACAGACCAGACCAGACCAAGATCATCAAAAACATTAAGAATTCAAAGACTACTGAACCAGACAACATATCTAACATACACCTTAAACACTTGGGCCCACAGGGAATACTAGCTCTCACAAACATCAGCACATTCATACCAACACTGTATTATTCCTGACATATGGAAACAAGGTAAAATTATTACACTACTCAAACCAAACAAAAATCCAACAGAACCAGCTTCCTGTAGACCCATTACTTTACTATGCACACTTTCCAAAGTAACAGAAAGACTAATCTTACGAATCACCAACCCACACATACCACTATCGCCTACTCAACATGGATTCAGACCTCACCACTCAACCACGACATTACTCACTATCTCACGCAGCACATCATGGATGGAATCAACTCCAGACGACCAGCTCAACGTACACTATTAGCAACAATAGACATTAGTAAAGCATTTAATGCTATCCAACGCTTCCCTCTCATAAACAAAATACTCAACACAAACATGCACAATAAACCAAAAGGTGGCTGAGCAACTATCTTTCAGGAAGATACTCACATGTCACATTTAATGACAAGTCATCCAAAAACAAGCTTTTTCCGAACGGGGTCCCTCAAGGCTCTGTTCTCTCACCAACACTGTTCAACTTATACATGCATGACATTCCAACACCCATAGATAAGAAGCTTACCTTATCATCATATGCAGATGACATCACTCTAACATCCACCCACAACAACATCGACACCGCTACAAATAACCTACAAACATACATAAACAGGATACAAGACTGCTCACACACAATAGACTCAAAGTAGCGCCCACAAAATCAACCATCACCTTGCTAACAAGCAACACAAAAGAACACCAGATAACTCCACAGATTACACTAAACAACACCAACATTCCACACACTCAGAGGACCAAAATACTTGGGGTCACATACAACACATCATTATCTTTTGCAAACCACATTCAGGACATTAAAAACAAATGTACGTCAAGATTAACACGCTTAGGGTACTAACAGGCACAAACTTTGACACCAGCAGGAAACAACATCACTCATATACAAATACATTCGCTCAGTTGAACTATGCTAGCCCATGCTGGGCACCCATTATCTCAAACACACACATAAACACCTTACAGAAAATACAAAACAACACACTTCGTATCATTACAGGATGTACTCAAACAATACCAATAGAACACCTGCACACAGAAACAAAAATACTGAAAGTTAAGGAACATTTAGACATGAGGGGAACACAATTCATGAGCAGCGACAACTAACCCACAACACCCTTGCCACTACATGTACAATCATGCACCAACACCTCGCACCATTAAGGTAACACCAGAGAGATATTATAACGAAAATACTCCATTCCATACCACGCCCCACAGACATCACACAAAGCGCTGACACGACTCGGTCCGAATGCGGTCCTAGGTGCGAAGCCGCCACTCATTAACAGGTCAGAGACCAGCCTGAGCAGATCGGATCGAGTTAACTTAGTACGATTCCGATGTGGACATCACCCCAACTTACAGACATATAAACACAGACTAGACAACTCCACAGACGACACCTGCCACGTGTGCCAGGACATACCACAAACAATTGAACACATTATGACAGACTGTACCGCTCTAGCACAACATAACACACAACACAACATCACTAGTGCGCTGAACCTCTGGTCCACTCCGGAGAGGGCGATCGGTTACCTGCGTGCCGCCGGCTTGCTCGATCAGGGTGGGCTGATCGGCTAACCAACAACAACAACAACTGCCTAGATTTGGTATTCACAAACAACAGCAACCCAATTGATATATGTAAATAACCCCAACTATAATATCGGACCATAACATTATTCAAATAACAAAATATAAAAGCAACAGGAAAGGAAAGAACACGAACAAGAGAAAGAAGCAAATTCGAAATTTTAATTTTCACTCCAAAGCTATAAACTGGGAAGATGTTGCATCCAGCATGGAAGTAATAGATTGGAAACCATTTTCGAGGCCAAGACAACGGAAGAGATGCTAATGACTTTAGAGGAGAAGACGCTGGAAATTGTGGAAAGACATGTCCCAAAAATACAACAAAGAGGAAAGGGAAACAGGTTCGAGAGACAAGAGAGATTGTTTGTCCTTTCTTCATAATCTCCACTAGAATCATCCTTTCATGTCCCAGAAGATGGTGGCCATAACTTTTCCTGCAGAGGGAGCCATTTTGAACTTTTTCTTTTGGGGAGTCTGCGTGATGTCACTTCATGGATTGGCGTTTTGTTTCAGGTTCAAAGTGATGTACCCAAGTCTCATCCCGTCACAATTCGTGAAAGGAAGTATCCCCTTCTGTCTCGTATCGAACAATCGACTCAGAAGCAATTTCTTTTCTTTGGGCTTTGTGATCTTCAGTCAGTTAGCGAGGAACAAACCGTGAACACACTTTTGAGTATCCCAGTTGCTGAATTATCGTATTCACACTTCCTCCAGTAATTCCTAGCTCCAGTGATATCTCCTTGCATGTGATTCGCCGATTTGATCGAATGATGCTGTTAGCACGTTGCACAGTGTGAGATGTCACAGCCGATGCCGAGCGACCGCTGCGTGGCTCATAATCGAGGCTGGCTCTCCCTCTCTCCGATGATTTCACACGTTTATACCAGCGTCCAACTGTGCTTCGGTCAACAACAGCATCTCCGTAAACGTTTTGTAGACGTTTGTGAATATTTCCAACGGTTTCCTTCTCTGCGGTTAAGAACTCGATAACAGCTCTCTGTTTACAACGAACGTCACTGTCAGACGCCATTTTCGAAACTGCATTAACCATCGGTTTTATACAAGGGCGTTTAAAAGCAGTTTTATACAAGGAGGGGAGGTTCAAACTGAAAAAATCGGATTATGTGAAGCGCAGAAAGTTCAAACTTACATCCCAAAAGACATTGCAGAGTGACTGCAAAATTAAGTAACTGTAAAGATAACAACATCAGAAAAATATTAAATGATAAACTGCGGAGAATCGATGACGTCATACAGGAACAAATTGAGAAGCATAGAAAAAGAAGACGACGACGCTATAGAAGCGATAAAGTTTAACTCAAAGCACTTCTATAATTTTGCAAAAAGGAAGTCGAAAAACCATAGGACTATCGGACCCCTGAAAAACGAGAACAGTGCTTCATCTGATGATCTAACAGAAGTATCTGAAATAATAAGAGCTCAATACGAATCATCTTTCAGTATCCCAAAAACTGAGAAACTGATATGCGATAGAAACGTGTTCTTTGAATAAGAACTACAAGGAGAAAGTATAATGGACTTCGACTTTACGACAGATGACATTACACAAGCTAGGGAAACTAAATGCACACACAGAGGCACAACCAGATAAATGGAATGCCACACTGATCAAAAACTGCAAGAATGCAATCGCTGAGCCCCCCTATATTGGATATGGAGACGATCACTAGACACGGGAGAAATACCGGGCATCCTGAAGAGCGCGAACATAGTCGAAATATATAAAGGAGGAGATTGATTCGTGGCCAAAAACTATAGGCCAGTGTCGCTTACATCTCATCTCACTAAAATATTTGAAAGAATGGTTAGACAGAAAATCTATGACGTTTTGGAAACTCAGAAAAAATTCAATGATAACCAACATGGGTTTCGGTCAGGTAGATCATGCCTATCACAACTAATGGAACACTACAACAACATTATTGATGCACTTCAAAGTAATGAAAACTATGATGTACGAGGGCCACTCAATATATTTTTCCCCACCTTTATTTTTTTCTTTCCAAGTTTCCTTTTAAGTTCCAGAAATTTTGTACACAAGTAGTTGCCAGAGTGACGATGAGGTTGTTGAGGAGGTTAAGAGGTAGCTCCAGCTGAACCCAGCGGACTTTTTCCAGCAAGGAATAAAGGCCCTTGTTTCGAGGTGGAGGAAAGCCGTAGAAAAGGATGGAGACTATGTGGAAAAATAAAAACTTGTGGAAAAGGTATGTAACTACTTGTGTACAAAATTTCTGGAACGTACAAGGAAACTTGGAAATAAAAAAATAAAGGTGGAGCAAAATATATTGAGTTGCCCTCGTAGTTTACGAAGAAGAGAAGTTTCAGAACACCACTCTGCTTGTACACCCATTCGAGGTATGTGCGAGGAGTGGTATTGTTTTTCGGCAAACATCTGCTAAGCTGAACATCCTGGAAGTAAATTATGCAGCAATAGTCTGAAAGTTCCGATATAAAGGAAAATCAGGGTTCTGCCATAAACTTTCTCTAATTAACCGATGGTTACTATCCATAGGTGGAGAAAGTACGAATATTGTAGATTGTCTTTATTCCCAATATCACTATATCTGTCGCAATTGACAAAGATGCTGCGATCTAAAGGTTTCCCAAACATCCCCGTATTGTGGTACAAATATTAAGTAACCAGCTGAGCGTTCATACATTAGGTTTTTATCTTAATTTCAGTGTTCTTCTTCTTCTTCTCTCTGTTGCTAATATTTTTTACTTTTAACCATGCTTCTCAACAACATAAAAATAAAGCAATTCTCAAGATTCCATTTCTTTTGTGGTAAATATAATGAAAATAAAGTAGATATAATCAAGATTAAACTAGGCCACATTACATTACGCACACACACACACACACACACACACACACACACACACACACATATATATATATATATACTATATACACAGTACTGTGCAAAAGTCTGAGACCACTGTCGATCTGATAACTATTAGATAATCTGTTGTATGAAAATTGGTTTTGATACTAAAATACATATTAACTAGAACCTCTGGTTCATATTAACGTATAACTAAGTTATTACTTAAGTGTATAAAGTTGTATAAGCTGGATGACCCTCTAGTCTGCATAAGTTGGACTTGAGGGTTGATTCATTATATTACTTATAACGCGTGTGTTTAAAGATCTAGCGAACAATTACTGATGGATCTGTCGCGCGGAAGAAATTTCAAGAATGAACGAGTTTCGACAACTCTTCAAAAACAAAAATGTTTCGAGAATGCAAGTGTATTATATAATTTAATAGAATTGTTTCCTTTATTTCATACTATAGATTATGCAAATCGATTAATTTATTTCATTAAATTAAAATTTTCCTAAATAAATCGTTAAATAATATGATGTGTATCAATCTTTGGATGATCAGCTTTTGGTGCTTCAAGTTCATTTTGCATACGCACAGGAATCAGTCATCGTTCAGCACACCGGATTATCGACGCTACGGCTAGAAGCCTCGGCCATAACTCACAAAAACTCGCGCTCAACTATGAAACCATTAGAAAATCACGAGAAAGGCTCCGTTCGGCGACGGCAGAAAAGATTAAACAAAGGTTCACACCCAACGAAGTGCTCACTGTTCACTGGGACGGAAAAATTCTACCAGACGATGAAGGTGGTCGGTGTGACCGACTAGCCATTTTCGTAACCGGAGTTGATACCGAGAAGCTCTTGGGTGTACCTAAGCTGACATCAGGAACGGGTGAGGTCATCGCCTCGGTGGTACATGCTGCGCTCAAAGAATAGAATGTGTCAGAAAAGGTATCAGCTATGAGCTTCGACACTACAGCTTCAAATACTGGTTACTTGTCTGGGGCATGCGTAATTTTGGAGCAGAAACTCGGCCGCCGACTCTTATACCTTGCATGTCGCCATCACATCCTAGAACTTGTCGTTGAGAAGGCGTACATGGAATGCATGGGACCATCATCTGGTCCAGATATCCTCCTATTCTCCCGCTTCAAAGAGACGTGGAATACAATTTGCCAAGATAAGTACAAGACCCTGTCAGACCTTCCATCGAGTCTGAATGAGAATCGAGAAGAACTGATCGCTTGCTGGAATCTATATCTGACAAAACATCAGCCGAGGGATGATTACCGTGAATTCTTGGAGTTGTCGATTACAATCCTTGGAGGTAATTTACCTAACTTTAGGTTTCGGCGACCTGGAGCACTTCACCGAGCACGTTGGATGGCAAAAGTAATTTATTCATTAAAAATCCTGCTGCTTTCTCATCAGTTCAGACTTACAACTCGTGAAATGTCTGGCTTAAAACGATTTGTATTTTTTGCCCTGGAGTTATATGTCAGCGCGTGGTTCACGGCCAGCAGTCCTTCATCTGCTCCCGCGAACGATTTGAAGCTTCTTCAAGACCTAGCAAAGTACCACGATGAAAAGATCTCAGCATCCTGCCTTAGTGTCCTCGGTCGTCACTTATGGTACCTCAGCGAGTACTTGATTGGTCTCGCACTCTTTGATAAAGGTATCAATGCAACGACGAAAAAGAATATCGCTCGATCAATCCTCGAAAAAGAAGCTGCTGAAGATCCTCCAAAGCGAGCCCCAATACCTGCTGTTTCTTCCATTTCAACAAAGCAGCTCTCGGACTTTGCCTCGAAAGGATCAAAGCTTCTCTTTGAACTTCTAAAAATTAATGATGGTTTCTTGTTCAAGGAACCAGAGACCTGGCCGGACGACGAAGATTTCAAGACTGGTTTGACTATAGTTGAAGGACTAAAAGTCGTCAATGACATGGCAGAGAGGGGAATTGCCTTGATCCAGGCCTTCAATACAAAGATTACGAAGAATGAAGAACAGCGCCAACATCTCTTGCAGGTTGTTGAGGATCATAGGAAGTCTCAGCCTGGTACATTGAAAAAGGGGTATGGCTTGAGGAAAAGCAAGAATTAATGGGTGGTCTACAATTGAATGAAAGACACCCTGGAATATATTTAGTAAATATATTTACTTATTACGATTGGAGTACGCCTGCACTTAAACCTTATGAACTAAAACTAACGTTTATTTACATTAATTAAAAAAAATATTAATTTATTTTTACTAGGTAATGAATAATTAATTTTTGTTATAAGGAGAATTATTTACCTCACTTGAGACACCCTTAAATATTATCTGAATGACCTAATATTTACAGTACATTGTTTTCTCATGTAGTAGCAGCATTGAACAAATGGCCAATAAAAAACTCCAACTTTCGATTTTTATTGTCACCCTAATATTATATATACACCTTTCCTTTCCTTTCAACCTTCCAAACATTCCGTGCGATGAATCCTTATTTCACGAAGGTCAAACTTGTCGCCCCTCCTCTCGAGTTGGCCTGGTGAAGTAGCGAGTTGGTTTCTTGTACGCTCCACCTCACATAGCCAGGTACGCCCGGCTTATCGGGGATAGTTCTGAGCGAGGTGGCTAATCTTCTTCTGAAGATGTCCACTGCAACACCATTTGTGTTCCTTAGGTCTTTGGGCAGCTGATTAAACCGTTTTGGTCCTCTCACAACAAAACTATTTTCTTTCAGGGTTAAGGATGTTCCCTGTCTCGCCTTTAATTTGGGAACACGACACAGTCTTCCTTTTCTACTTTCCACCGTTGTTTGGGGAGTTACAGGGTTCAGAGTAAGATTAAGGACTAGTTTCTTCATTATTTTCCAAGTGTAAATAATGGTGTCTCTCTCTCTCTTCTCCTTTCCAGTGAATATAGGTTTAGGTAGGCCCTAAAAATGTCTTCACTACCGTTCAAACTAACTCTCGTGTGCCTAATCGCGTAGGCCTAATAAGTGTTTTCAATACCGTTCAAACTAACTCTCTCATTATGACCGCAGTAGGCCTATTCAAGTGTTTTACTAATACCGTAGTTTTGTATCACCTTGTTATTGTGTCCATTCATATAACTTACTTATTTTGCATCCGATTGTTTATGTGCTCTTTTATGCATTTCATTTTTACTGACCTAATCCATTTACTGTACCATACCGTACTTTCATTATTTCAGTTATTATTGGCTTAATTACTTATTCTGTGTTCACCTCTGCAAATCTCATTAGCCTGCCTGAATTAGTGTACTTACTTAACAATTAGACTGTATAACCATTTCTTATTGCTAATAATTTAATCAGTCATCTGTGACATAGTATAAATGGTTCTAGGAAAACTCGGTCCCGAAAACTCGGTCCCGGAAAACTCGGTCCCGAAAACTCGGTCCCGGAAAACTCCGTCCCAAGAAAACTCGGTCCCAAGAAAACTCGGTCCCAAGAAAACTCGGTCCCAAGAAAATTGGGTACCATGAATGAAAACAATTAAATTAAACTTTATTCCAAAAGTAAAATGAGTATTCTCACATAACATAATATACAACCAACTAATTTTTAGGTAGATGGGTAAAACTGTCTTTTTGAAATTTTTCCAAAAAGTAGAGAAAAAACAAAAAAAAACGTAAAAACCAAAAAAAAAAAGGTAAAATAAATAATAATAATAATAAAAAAGAAAAAAAAATTAAATTGAAAACAAGAACAATAAAAAAATAAGAAAAGACAATTAAAAATAAGAAAAGAAGATAAAATAAGTAAAAATGAAAAAAAATGAAAAATTTAAGCATCATATTTTAATAAAGCGATAATTTTGTTGAATCTTTTTCTTTTTTGAAATTCTTCTGTCACAATTTTGGTGCCGGTTTTTACATTATACAATATTACTTCAGTTACAGTTCTTGCATTTCTATTCTCCACTGATTACACTGCCCAACACCAATTTTGCTGATTTAATTCTAACACCTGTTTTTAGGTAACTTTGGTGTGCTGATTTAAAAAATCACCTTAGTTTTTGCCTATCACGTCAGGTTTTCGAGCAATTAATACGGAGATATCGCATTTTGGCAGGGTTATGCCCAATTTTTTTTTCTTTTCAAAAAATAAGTTTTTACATACTCAGAATCAGCATGGAAAAGTAAACAATTGTGCAGGGAGTGAACTTTAATATACAATGGTAATATTGACACAAAGTGATTAAAAGTGTTTAAATAAGCAAAAAATGAATCCATGATCATGACGTCACGCTCACACCTGGGGAAATCACAGATACCCAAGATTTTAATATGTTGTACATGACCTTTAGATTTAATGCACAGATTTGCGTATTCCACAGATAAAATTTTAACAGCAAAACAGCTGTTAACAGGTCTCAAAAATCATCAATTTTGATAAGTGCCCTTCATGGATCACCCAAAATAGGCATATTGCATTGCACATTGCACGAAAACCTGATGTGATGGACAAAATCTAAGGTGATTTTTGAAATCAGCACATCAATATTATCCAGAAACAGGTCTTAGAATTAAATGACCAGCAAAAAATCTTTTTTTTGTTGGGCAGTGTTATAGATGGTTCCTTTATCTCTTCTTTAGTTAATATCTCATTATCCGTTAAAATTTTTTTGTTGGAAAATCTAGCCATATTTTAAAGGGGGGCTTTAAAAAATTCAAAAAGACACTGTTTTACCCATCTACCTAAAAATTAGTTTGTTCTATATTATGTTATGTGACCATACTCATTTTACTTTTGGAATAAAGTTTAATTTAATTGTTTTCATTCATGGTACCCAATTTCCCAGGACCGAGTTTTCCGGGACCGAGTTTTCTTGGGACCGAGTTTTCCGGGACCGAGTTTTCCGGGACCGAGTTTTCTTGGGACCGAGTTTTCGGGACCGAGTTTTCCGGGACCGAGTTTTCGGGACCGAGTTTTCTGGTCACCAGTATAAATACCGTTATAGAATTGTTAATCACTATAAATACCGCTATAGAATTGTTAATCACTATGAACAAATAATTCATTTATTTTCCTAATTAAACACAAAACAACAAAGTAATTTCTCTCTCCTTATTAAATATTGTTTGTTTGGGCTGTAAACCCCAAGCTGGTGACCCCTAATTATTCATTTCAATTTAATTAATAAATTATAGTATCCTACCTTCTTGGCCACATCAAATTGGTGGTCCGTAGGCCACTATGTAACTATCGTTACGATGGATTAACCCAGTACCAATTTGGGTGCATTTTCTCTATCCAGAGAAGGGCAGTATTTAAATACATATGTACTTAAATACATATTTAAATACATTTGTATTGTAATACTTGTATTTATAAATACTTTTTCGGTGTGTATTTAAATACATATTTAAATACTTTGAAAGAGTATTTGTTATTTGAAAATACATATTTTTAAATACATTTCGCAAATACATTTCTTAGCCTCAACTGCCAGATAACAATTTGCGCCCTGAAACGAAATACAAAAATCTTTCTAATCATCTAAGCCACCTGATTCAATCGTTACTAGATGGGCCAGTTGGTTGAATGCAGCGTTTTATTACGCAAGGCATCTTCCAAACGTAAAACAGATTGTGGAAGGATTCGAGGGCAACGGGATGCTCGTTAAAAGAGCGAAAGCTGGCATCAAATCAGATGGGTTAGGTTTTCAGCTCTTACAGTTGCAAGAACAGTACTCTTCATTATGTTCTCTTTTAGAAAAAATGGAGGCACAGTATTTTACTATCAAAGAAGCATACGAAGCGGTCAATACCATATATTTTGGAGACGATTATGTTAATAAAAAATTATATCAAAAAGCGTTTGCAAACAAATGATATCAAAGATATAATTTTGATGACCAGGTATGCTATATCTCCATCATTATACGTTCTACTAAAAAACTGTCAACCTACCTCAGCATCAGTCGAAAGAAGTTTTCGATTCTTCGAAAACTCCTAGCCAAAGACAGAAACTTCAAATCCGAAAATGTTAAAAACTATATTGCGGTGTTGTATAATGCAGATGTGGAATAATTGTATTTAAAGATGTTAACTGACTGCATGTGGAGTGTTGTATAATATATTAGTTTTATGTATCAATCTATAAATAGATTATACAATTTATCACTAAAATTACACAACTAATAGTTTGTAATCACGAAAATTGCTTTACAATAAGTCAAATTAGGCAATTTAATGGTACATATTTATTAGTTCAATAAAGTCAATTTTGGAGGAAAATAAAGTAAATTTGTTTTTGTTTTTAGGTCAATAAAAAATTGCTCTACTTATGAGTTATGCATATATGTTTATAAAGTCTAATAGATGATAATATCAATAAACTAATGTTACCAATTTTTATGTTTTTTTAGAAAAAATTCTGGCATGATATAGTTGGATAAGTATTTAAAAATGTATTTGAAGTGTATTTAAATACATTTTTGATGTAATGTATTTAGTATTTAAATACATTTTGAAAATATGTAATGTATTTGGTATTTAAATACTTTTTAAGGAAGTAATGCATTTAGTATTTAATTACATTTAAAGTATTTTGTGCCCATCTCTCTCTGTATCCTAGTTCGAGAGGAGTGAAACTCGGTCTTTTTGAAGGTTCAAAAAAAGTTTGAGGGGTTTTATTGATGAAACAAAAAGAATCGAGAATCGGATCGAGAGTAGAAATTAAGTGGCCGAATCGAATCGAAAATCGAATCGAAATGAAAAGACCCGAATCGGGCAGCCTTACCAAATATAAGGTTGTTTAAATAAATTGAATTTATACCTAACCTAAATTTACATTAAATATTTAAATAACTGCCACTTTAAACTGTACAGATAGGGATTTAATAACAGAGAATACGCCAAGCAGGTTACTAATGGGAAGTGGCGAGATGTGGCTCCCAACTCCGTGTTCAAAAAATTCAGAAAAATAGAAAATAAAATACCACTTATATAAATAACGGATCTTTCCTTTATAGCACCCCACATTGTTTTACTGTGTCCTTTAATAGCACCCCCCCAGTTAGGTCAACTGTACGCCCTTGACGATTGGTTAAGTTAAGTCGTGATATTTCGTTAGTTTTAACGAAAATATCACGACTTAACCTAATTAATTGTCAAGGGCCTACAGTTGACCTAACCAGACATTCAATTAACCGAGCATTCAATAATTTTCCCATAAGTTTCGTAAGGTTTAACGAAACTTTATAGCACCCTCAATGTTTTACCGTGTTCTTTATACCGTCTTTATATCGTTTACAAACTGAAAAGAAGAAATTAGGAGTGCTATAAAGGAAAAGATCCTAAATAACATTTCACCAATAATAAAAAATTTGGCAAATTCCTAGTTTAGAGGCGTCCTTCAAATTTTTATTGAACATGCATAAAAGTTACACCATTGGATTGGAAATATTTATGAACGTTGTGAGGTGGTAAAAGAACCGAACCGAACCGAACCTAACCTAACCCGGGCATTATTCGACCTAACGCAGGCATTAATAATAATAATAACATGTTTAATAATAATAATAATAATAATAATAATAATAATTCAATGGTAGACAAAATCGAACTTTTTTCTCTTATCAAAGATGTATACACACTTTTCTAGACCAGTTTAGTACGCTTATTCTAAATCTGGTTTCGGATTTCATCTAGTACATCTAGTTATCGAAATATGACTAGTGTTAATTTCAGCACAATTTATCGTAAAAGTACAACTTTACTCATAAAAAGAAATGTACACCAACCTAAAAACGTTGCGAGTACGATTTTCTTTTTTAAACCTTGTCCGAATCTTCGCGGTACAACATCCAGCAGCAGTCTGCCAGCATACTTTCGTTCCAGAAACCTTGGTAGCGATTTTCCATTGACTGGATGTCTTCATGGAAGCGTTCCCCCTGTTCGTCACTCACCGCGCCATGGTTTTCCGGAAAGAAATCTAGATACGAATGTAAAAAATATATTTTCAAGGACATGCGACAGCCCATTTCTTGATATGCCTCGAACAGTTTCTGAACTCCATCTTTATATGCGGGAGACTTGTGATTACCCAAGAAATTTCCACAAATCCATTTGAAAGCCTGCCATGCTTTTAGTTCTAAGGCATTGAGACGTTCTTCAAAGCCTTCATCCTGCAGAACCTCCCTGATTTGGGGCCCCATAAAGATTCCCTCCTTCAATTTCGTGGCACTGATGTTTCCAAATTTCTCAACAAGGTATCGAAACCCTCTCGAATTCGACTTACCCATCGCTTTCACAAACTTTTTCATTAAGCCGAGCTTAATGTGGAGAGGTGGCAGGAAAATCTTCTTTGGATCAACTAAAGGAACACACTGGACACTGCCCGTTCCTGGCTCGTATGTGCCTCTTTGATACCAGTCACGTCTGCTGTAATGATCAGCGGTAGCACGGCTGTCCCATAGGCATAGGAAACGACACCATTTCGTGAACCCTCCTTGCATGCCCATTAACATACCAATGACTTTGAGATCACCACATATATTCCATTGATGAGTACTGTATTGGATTGCTTCGAGTAGTATATTCATGTTATCGTACGTCTCCTTTAGATGAAGGGAGTGGGCGATCGGGATGGATGGCTTTAAGTTCCCGTTATGCAGGAGAACCGGTTCGAAGCTTCGCTGTGAGGAATCGATGAAGAGGCTTCACTCAGATGGTGTGTGTACACCTGTGACAAGTTCTCGAAAAGTCCATTGATATCATGGTAATAGCAGAGCGGACGGTCTACTGTAAAGAATGTCGCCAAATCATGGTTTTGTTTTCGATAGTGACACACTCGGACGTTCTTCTCAAGTAAGTGTTTCTGTTTGAGTCTCAAGGAGAGACGTTCTGATTTCTATTTGGAGAGGGATAGGTCTCTAATGAGGTCATTCAACTCGTTTTGGGTAAGCCTCTCCTGCTCCGATTGCTCTTCGTCAGGTGTTTATGAAGATCGGCCGAAGGTCCTGCATCTCCGCCAATTGCACCTTCGTCGGATTCCCTTTCGTCTTCTAAAGAATCGAGTCCATGCTGTGGAGGTACCAGAATCGGCATCGTATCATCGTGAGAGATCGGTCTGTTTCGCGGAGTCTAGTTCGGATAACGATGTTATGCTTGTTCTTCAAGAGAATCCAGTTATTATAACATTGCAAAAATAACAATCGCCATGATGGTCTCTCGGCTCCCTTCATACCATGGGTATAGCGAACGGCATCGACTTTTTCCTTTGGTTCACCAGTCACGTAATCCATTCGAACAAGCGGTACAGATACATGTGGCGCCCACGCCTTATCTTGGTCGCCTAGTGGACAGCCGAAGTATAACTGGTAAGTTTTCCGAAGATTCATCGTGATTGTATGCCGTTGTGATTTAGTCACGAACAGCTGGACAAGTAACAGAAATTGTTGGGGTGATTTTTACACTTTTGGGACATATGATCGATGAGTGGATTGATGTAAATCACCTAAAAATAAAATGTGTGAGTGGGCGACACAAAACAAAACAAAACACAACACACAACTAGACATGTGACTGTTACGCCAAAAAATAAAAGGGTGTACATGTGCAAAGTTTGCAAATTTGTGGCTAGCAACTACTCTCACCTAAAATACCACAAGACATCTTGCCGAAAGCTTAAGTTAAAACGACAAAATGCCAACATAAGCATGAAATGGTAAAACAAAACTTACACCTAAACTGCAACGACAAAATACTCTGCTACATGTGTAAAGGCCGCATATTATACAGGGTGTCCCAAAAGTCCCTATCGATTTTGTTGAAATAGGCTGAACTAGCAAAAGGTCGGCGCTACGCGCCGATTTTGCTAGATCTGCGGTGCTTCGGCTGAATTGTGGGCCTACGGCGTATTTTATTTTGAACATCAGTAGCCTTTTATCTGGATATCATTCCTATTCATCTCACCTTGGGCCTCAGTAATTGGGGTGCCTGCGGCCTTCCAGTTACTGGCAAACCAATTATTCATTCAATAAAACTACAGAAAAGAACGCAGCCATGAAAATCTAAAGCTTCACAAATCTTAATACAATGAGCTCGGATTTGAAGCCTAAGATTTTCATGACTGCGTTCATTTCTATAGTTTTATTGATCAAATAACTGAACCGACGGTAATTGGGGACCCTGCGGCCAGCCAAATCATAGTTTTCATTGTTTCGAGTGCATCAATAATTAATACTATAAACACCCAGGAATGTCAGTCTGTCTGTGACGCTCGAAAAGAGAAGAAGATTCTTGATATATACAGTATATGGGCGATATTTGTATTTTAATGCATTAGAAAAAGGCGTAATGAATTCTACTTTTAATTATAATTTTAAAAAGTGTAAAAGATATTTGCTTTTGCGTTCAGCTTTGAGCCGAAATTTATTCTGCGGCTAAGTTCAACAATTTACCAAATGAGTTCTTTTTATGCACTTTCATACTGATGCTGCAACCATTACAGACTAAACCCCTCCCCATCACCCCCACCCCTCCCCCATTACCCCAACCCCCTCCACATTACCCCACCCCTCCCCATTACCCCACCCCTCCCCATTACTAAGTCACTGAATGCCTCCAAAATTTAAATCTGCGGCTAAGTTTAAAAATTTACCAAATGAGTTCTTTTTATGCACTTTCATACTGGTGCTGCAACCATTACAGACTAAATATTTTTACGGCACCCCAATTAATGAGGCCAAAGGCCCCAGCACCACGGGCATAGCTAAATGGGCTCGTAGGGCCCACTTTAGCCAGTATTGTTATAGTGTTCCATTAGTTGTGATAAGCATGATCTTCCTGACCGGAATCGATGTTGGTTATCATTTTTTTTTCTGAGTTTCCCCATTACCCCACCCCCTCCCCCATTACCCCACCCCTCTCCCCCATTTACCCCACCAATTTTTTTTCCTGAGTTTCCCATTAACCCCACCCCCTCCCCCATTACCCCACCCCTCTCCCCCAATACCCCCCCCCCACCCCTCTCCCCCATTTACCCCCACCCTTCCCCCATTACCCCCAAGGGGGAAGGGGGAAGTAAAGGATTTACTTTAATTTTTTTTGGTTACATATATATATATATCGCATCTATTTTTCTGAGTTTCCCATTAACCCAACCCCCTCCCCCATTACCCCACCCCTCCCCCATTTTGTGCCAAAATTATGATTAAAAATGAAGAAATGGGAAGAACTGTACCCCTAAAAGGGGGGGGGCAGGATTTATGTTAGTGAATTTTTTTTTAGCATGGGCACTGCGCAATAAAAAGACGCATCGAATGGTGAAAACCGCATTGTTCTACACCAATTGTAGCGACCTGTAGGTGTGCGCAAAAAAACTGTTACATATATATATATATAAGGCTTCATTTCTGAAATAGTATATTAGATTTCAAATGAATGTTTTAATGACATGATTGCATGCACCTTTCTAGACAAATACATGCATTAGATTTCTATTTTAATTATTTTTAATTTTTTAATTAATTTTAGAACCTCAACTTCTTGAAGATGGCATTCTCGACAATGTATTCTTTCAGCAGGATGGGGCACCATGTCATTATGCCAGAATTGTTCAGACATACTGTTACCGTGACCAGGATTCCACAACCGAATATATATATGTCCCCTTTACAGCGCGAGGCCGTCCCAGCCAGGAACAGTAAAACATTAGATTACAAAACTATATATTAATATATACAAAGTAAATCAGGCTGCATACACAAGTCATCATTACCCTAACCTAAACTTAAACTTAACCTAAATTTAACAACCTAAACCCAAACTTAACTTAACCCAAACCTAAACTTAAACCTACAATATTAAATACTTAAATCACTAACACATTAAATCAGAGGTCTATCGCAGAAATATTCGAGATTTACCAGATCTGCGAGATCGCATTATGCAAGCAGTTGAGAAAATAACCCCTGAAATGCTCGGAAATGTGTTCCGCAATGCAGCTGACCGCTTTGAGATTTGCAGAGATACAGATGGAACCCATGTGGAAACTACTAATTAAAGATTTTAATGGTGTAATAGTTGTAATTTGTATAGAAATACATCTGTATTCAGGTCAGTGTGACATTTATTTGAAGTTCAGCCTATTTCAACAAAATAGATAGGGACTTTTGGGACACCCTGTATATTGTGTATATATACTGTAGTATTATTATATTATATATAGTTATATGCATATCATATTATTATTATGTTATATAAAGGCCGCATATTATATATTGTGTATATTATTATATAGTATTATATATTATATTATATATAGTTATATGCATATTATACAGTATATATTAAATATAGTATTACATTATATATATTATATTTATTACTAGCGAAGCGACCCGGCGTTGCCGGGGTGGATGTTGAACGCTAAAAGCTAACGAAAATATCACGACTTAACCTAACCAATCGTCAAGGGCGTACAATTAACCTAACCTGGCATTCAATTAACCTACCCGGGTATTCAATTAATCTAGTCGGGCATTCAGGTGACCTAACCGGGCATTTAATTAACCTAATCGGCATTCAGTTGATCTAACCGGGCATTCAATTAACCTAACTGGGCATTCAATTAACCTAACCGGACATTCAGTTGACCTAACCGGGCATATATATATGTATATATATATATATATATATATATATATATATATACTGTATATATATATTAGGGTGTCACTTAATTGTATGGTAAGAATTGAACCATGAAGAAGTTTCGGTCTGACCCTCTAGAAATGTGACATTGCATGTAAAAACGCTGATTATGAAGTTTCATGAGAAAATGTTAATATTTAGAGGTCGCTCAAGGCTATTAAAAGTTTGATGACGCGTCGTTACTTTTCCTAAATTGAAATGCGCTTCCTTTCTATGCCTCATTGCAGTATCATTTCAGTCGCCTTAATGGTAGGATGTGTTTGCATTAGTGTGTGTTATTTTAGTCTTAATAGTAGGATATGTGTGTATGAGTGTTTTTTATTGCATAATAACTATAACACTTATTTTTTATTTTCAGGTGTAAATTTATATAGCAAAATACATTTATTATCTAATGATGGAGATTGGAGACTCGAAAGAAATCGAAGGTTTACTTGATTGACAAGCGTGAGAATGATATTAGAGGTGGTAAATTGCCATCAAATCTTCAGGCTCTGTCCTTTTTCCTTCATTTACATATAAAAAGAAAACGATAAGAGAGGCTTCATCAATGACAACTGAAAAAATTGAGGAGTTTTGGAATCGTGCCCGAATTCCAACTCAACACAAACAGGACACAATCAGAAAACTGGGAAAACTCTTCTCACGATGGAAAGCATTGAAGAAAAATGCATCCCGCAAGACAGAAGTACAGGCTAAGAATGAGAGCATGTTCAAGGACTGTTTTCACGACCTCTTTGATATCGCTCATGCAAATGCCCTCGACATAATCAAAATGGAGGAAGATAAGCAGTTTCTCATTGCTCAGCGTGAAAAAGGCCGTCGTGGAACAATGTCTTCTGTTGATATTGTGCTACATCAGAAGGAGGCAAAGAAGGAAAAACGTGTGTTGAACGAACAAAGTCGAAAGCGAAAGGCAGAACAAAGCAAGGATTCATTGTTAGATTCTGTTACACTACAGAGCAGCAGTTCATCGACGTTTGAGGAAGAGAAATCAGAACCTGAAGCTGTTCCTGGAACAAGTAGGCAGACACCCCCTTTCAAGCGGGAAAGAAAAGAAGTCATCACGCATGGTCTCACAGCAGTTCTAGATCGCTGTAAAGTATCTGATCGTGCTGCTACTGGATTATTGCGGGACTGCGAAAGTCTCAGCATATTATCCTGATCTTGCTGTGAATCGAGAGACATCCGACGTGAACGAAGCAAAGGGAGGCACTCTCTATGACCATCATGAAAAAACTTCAAGCCGAATGTGTACCTCTTACTGTATACTGGATGTAAATTATTACCGGAAACTCTGGAAAGAAAAATTGATCGTCTCCTCTCATAGTAATAGGTCAGGGAGTACATCAGCTTCTTGGCGTTCCAAAGCTCATATCTGGGACTGGGAAAGCACAAGCTAGCTGTCATTGAAGCTCCGTAAGTGGGATATTGAAGAAAAGGTCCAAGTTATATCTTTCGACACAACTAGCTCCAATACTGGTCTAATGGCTGAGACTTGCGTTATTTTACAGCAGATGCCGAAACGTGACTACTCCATTTGGCCTGCAGACATCACATCATCGAACTTTTGGCTGCAGCAGCTTTTAAAGAATGCATGGGCCCCACATTAGCTACAGATGTCCAACTTTTTAAGAGATTTCAAGGAACGTGGGACGACATTGATCCAAAGCGGTATGAAGACTCCACCACTGATGAAATTGCCACTTCTGCTGTCGCTGATGTAAAGGAAGGTCTCATTAGGTTCTCTAAATCTGCAATGACTACAAAAATCCCGCGAGATGACTATTAGGAGCTACTTGAACTGGCATGTCTGTTTCTTGGTGCTGTCTCTAATCGTGATTTAGTTTTTCATGCTCCCGGAGCGATGCATCAGGCACGATGGATGTCAAAGGCAATCTATTCCTTAAAGATTTGGATGTTCAGATCACAATTTAAGTTAACAAACCGTGAGGAAAGAGGACTTCCGCGAGTTTTGCATTTTTATTGTATGCATCTATGTGAAAACTTGGCACACGTGCCCTTGCACCATTAGTGTTCCCCAAAATGACCTTCATCTCCTACAGTCACTAATAAATTATTCAAACATCCATCCACGCATTGCCATGGTAACTTCACAGAAGATGGCAGCTCATTTATGGTATTTGTCTGAAGAGCTGGTTGGTCTTGCTTTTTTCGATGACGATCTCCTCCCTGATATCAAAAATCGCATGGTTATATCTATAACTATTGGTGATGGACAAGAGAACCCTCCAAAGCGTGTGGTTGTTGACCTGGATACTGTGAAAGAAAACAGCTTGGAAAACTTTTTAACAAAAAACACAAAATCATTGTTCACGAAGCTCAACCTCCCAGATGAATTCTTGGAGAAAACTGCTGAGCAATGGGAGGAGGATACCCCTTACCAGAATGCGAAAGAGACTGTAAAAACTCTAACTGTAACAAATGACTTCTCCAGGTTGTTGAAGACCATCGCAAGCATTGCACATGGGGACAAAAGCATACCTTGACTGGAAATAATGATTAATCATAATAATTACGGTACTGTCTGATGTTAATGTACTTTATCTTAATATTATGATAATGTCTTGTGCACTTCCTGCTAATGTAGGAACATAATAAATTGTTTAAATACATTTGTAAATTGTTTACATTCACACTTTCTGAGAATCTCGTCTCCAATACTTCGAAGCCGTTGAGCGACCTCTAAATATTAAAATATCTCACTAAAACTTTGTACACAGTGTTTTTACATCATATGGCATACTTTGTTCATGGGGTCTGAGCACGGAAACTTAAAAGTTGAAAAATAAGTGACACCCTAATATATATACTAGCTGAGCGACCCGGCGTTGCCGGGGTGGAAGTTAAACGCTATATATATATATATATATATATATATATATATATATATCGTAAAGAACGACGCTTTGTATAGGAGAATTAACCACGCAAGATGAGAGCGAAAGAACGAAATCTTGCGCGGATAATTCTCCTATACAAAGCGTCGTTCTTTACGTTAATTATACTGCGTGTTTGCAGTTATAATGTGTGTATATATATATATATATGCCCGGTTAGGTAAACTGAATGCCCGATTAGGTTAATTGAATGCCCGATTAGATTAATTGAATGCCCGGTTAGGTTAATTGAATGCCCGGTTAGGTTAATTGTACGCCCTTGACGATTCGTACAGATTACCTAACCTGGCATTTAATGAACCTAACCGGGTATTCAATAATTTTACCATAGGTTTCGATATTATATATATATATTTTTTTTTAATTGGGGTTGTTTAACCTCCTTCGCAACATCTAAGGTCATATGACGGAGGGGACCTACAGCTTTACATGGGATCCGAACCACGGGTCGCTCATAATCTGGACGAGGAGGACGGTCTCCCATCCAACTACTACCCAGACCCAATGTCGCTTAACTTCGCTGATCTCCGAGAAACGGTGTTACGACATCGGCCACTACGTAGCCCCGATATTATATATATATATATATATATATATATATATATATATATACGTAATAACGTAATGATCTTGATGACGTCATTTAATTTCTTTAAATTAATTATTTAATTTATTAACACCCAGGTGCACAACCTCGGGACCTAACCTAACCTAACCTAACCAATCGTCAAGAGCGTACAGTTGACCTAACCGGGCATTCAATGAACCTAACCGGGTATTCAATAATTTTACTATAAGTTTCGATATATATATATATATATATATATACATACACCCAGTAATTTTAATTATATGTGAAGCTCAAGATTTTCATGACTGTGTTCTTTTCTATAGTTTTATTGACCAAATAATTAGTCATGAAAATCTTAAGATTCAGAAATCTTGACACAATGTGAAGCTCAAAATTTTCACGGCTGCGTTCTTTTCTGTAGTTTAATCGCGATGCTGGGGCCATCGGGCCCAGTAATTTTAATTATTTAATTTATTAACACCCAGGTGCACAACCTGGGGACCTAATCAATATGTGTGTGAAGTTTCATGTTTGTAACTGCTTCCATTTTGGAGTTATGGCTGAAACACACACACACACAACACACACACACACACACACACCATCCTTTTATTATTACTAGTACAGTTCCCGCCGCTTCGCTGACGGTTAGACAGGCTAAACTACAAAAAAAGAACCCAGCCGTGAAAATTTTGAGCTTCACATTGTGTCAACATTTCTGAATCTGGTATCTCCCAAAACCTCCTCACCCCCATTCATACAACTTGGGGGCTAACCCCCTCCCCCATTACCCCCACCCTCCCCATTACCCCACCCATCCCCCATTACTCCCACCCCACCCTTCCCACATTGCTAAACTACAGAAAAGAACACAGTCATAAAAATCTTGAGCTTCACATAGCCGCCCGTAATACAATTTCTGAATTTTTTTACAATTTCTGAATTTTTTTCTCAATTTTTTCTCACAATTTCTGAAAGTGTGACGGACAGACAGACGGACAGCTCTCTTATTATAATATAGATTTTTATAGATATATATTATGATCGGTCTCATCTCGAAAACTAGTGCTAGAGGAAAACCGAAAACAGATTTGGAATTGGCGTCCCAACAGCTATCTAGCCCACCCATAATTATATCTGATGAAAAATACTTGTTGGCCAATGATAATAGAACCCTTTACCTGCTCTTAATATCCTGGATTATATAAACAAAATTATAAAATTTCTACCCCACACTGTTCATAAATAAACTATTGCCTATCGACTGATATTATATTTATATATATGCGTTGCGTATTAAGAAGACGCCTCCAAACTAGGAATTAACCAAAAACTTAAGTACATACATACTGTACATTTTATATAAACCAATTTAAGACATTATACAGCTTACCTCTTTCACAGAGGACAAGATTTGCAATCATGTACGGCATTAATAACTTACCTAATTTTGTTAATACAGACAAATTCTTTTACAAGGAAACCTTCGATGAAAATTATTTCCTCTTTTCTTTTAAATTTTGCTCACTTTAAACACGAAAATTTTAATAAGTCAAGATCTTTTCGTCTGGTTTCAAGCAACCAAAATTCAAAAGTACAAGCGCGCATGAGACTCAGTCACGTATCACATACCATACAACCAACCACCCAATGGATCATTCAAAAGTCACTACATGCCCCCTGTTACAGTGTACTTATAAGATGGTTATCCTACACTTAAGACCAATAGCCTAATGTGTCCAACAACCTGAGAATTCACTTTGACCTACAGTAGCAGATTCAGTGAACTTGTGATTGACTGGATCCTAATTGGGGGAGTCACACTCCATGCAGATTGGAATTAAAAAATAAAGAAAGGATTACTAATGGTTGAAACAGTTGGATGATCTTGCTTTCACCTTAAGCAACAGATAATAGAATTCCGCACTAGTAATGCCAAATGTTTGCTAGAACAGGATTGGGTGGGAAAAAACACGAGCCGTTTACGCATTTTATTAAACAACAGCAGGTTTTGAGAATAGCTACATTATAAACAAATATATAAAAACACAATACAAAACTATTTGAAACAAATACATAAAAAATAAAAAATAAGCAGTATAATCCAATATATAAAAACCGAAAGCCAAACCTAAAGCATAAGTATTTCCCATACCCAACAGTTAATAAATCCTCAATATTTCACCACATTCACACCGCAAGTTATCAAAAATTATGGATAAAAAGATATGAGAATACACCAGTCAGAATTTTCTTTCAGACTGTCTTTTAGTATGCCTGAGAGTTCTGTGATATAATACGGGGTTATGACTCGATCATGGATAGTTTAATATGGAACAAATCACTGGTCATGCTGGAGTTGTTACTGCCAAATAAAGCTTCAGTCATTTCAGGAATTAGCCATGAAAAGCTTCTTATGCATGACGTAGTTCAGGTTCTATTATGTTTCCAAGAAAACAGAGTTTGAAATTTAATTAATAATGTGTTCAGGTCAACAATGTACCATAGAAAATGTTTTGTTTGAATGCGTGTGAACTTTGTATTAAAAGCTTGAAGCAGGAGTTTGTACATAATCCAGTTTGAAGAGTTTGTCTGAACTCTGAGATGTGTTCCTGAGAGAAAACCCTCATAGGATTTCTGTGCAAGTTGTTCAAACTGCAAGGTTGTAGGCATGTATTTAATGTTTTAATAAATTATGCAGACCAGAAGTAGAAGAACCATTATACTGTACTTAAATAGGGTTAGTCATAATTTACTAAATTTTATCTAAGTTATTTATTTTATGTGTAGCTTAAAACAGTTGTCATTAGCTAGTCTAACTATCTATACTAATTTTATTATTTAGTTTCCATCCTATAGAATGTAAATATATTTCTAACTTTTCATCCACCATTACCTCCCACTAAACGTACCTCCCACCCTTATCTTACCACGTTTAACTCATCAACGCCTTCCCCTTATCACCCTCACCCCCGTTTGGGAGATTAATTTTTTTCCCACTTTTCCCCTCATTTAGGAATGGCACTAGCAACCCCACCCCTTCTCGTCAAACGCGTGCATACTACTAACCCATTGGCCAGATCAGATGTAAAGATCACACAACAATAGTCGAAGTGGACAATTAGGTTTGTGTATTTTAGGGAGTCCATACATAATCCCTGGGCTGGATCCAGAAACAAATAATTTTTAAAAAACTGTGTCTGAGATTATATTATTAGATTTAAGTTTTCTAAGATACCTATTAATTTTATCTTCATGTTTTATCTTCCTGTTTTATCGGCACTAGGAACTTTTAGTTATAACTTTCAAAATGCTTGGTCCCCATACTATCACCTATAACTTATAATTTGTATACAGCACGGGATTCTTTTTCTTTCGTTAGAGAAATTACTTCATTAAATAATAATTCTTACACAATGGCTAGCTTTGATGTAAAATCTTTATTTAACAATGTACCTGTTGCAGAAACTATTGATATATGTATTGACAATCTTTTTAATAACACTGATACGGTGCAGGGTTTTAATAGAGGTCAATTGAAAGAACTACTAAAATTTTCCGTGGAAGACCTTATATTTATATTCAACGGGGAATATTTTAAACAGACTGAAGGTGTTCAAATGGGTCTGCCTCTTGGTCCCACCTTAGCTAACGCGTTTCTTTGTCATCATGAAGTCAAATGGCTGAATGAGTGTCCTTCCAACTTCAAACCGGTTTTTTATAGAAGATATATTGATGACACTTTTCTCCTGTTCAAATCACCAGACCATATTCCTTTGTTTCGTAATTACCTTAATTCTAAGCACCCTAATATTGAATTTACTTCAGAAGCTGAATCTAATAGCGCTCTGTCCTTTTTGGAAATTAAGATAATAAAAACTGATTTCTCTTTTGAAACTTCCGTTTACCGAAAGTCGACATTCACCAGTCTTACTACGAACTTTTCTTCCTTTATCCCTTTAGGGTTCAAACGAAATTTAATTTCGACTCTGACTAATAGAGCTTTCAATATCTGTTTAGATTACTTTAAACTACACGATGAACTAGATTTCATCCGAAAACTCCTTACCAAGAATAATTTCCCTTCTCGATTGGTGGAGACTACAATAGGCAGAACCCTAAATAGACTAATAAACCCTACAACTGGAGACGTAATTACAATTCCTAAAGATATCGTGTATTTCACTTTGCCTTATATGGGAACCTCAAGTTTTAACATTAGAAACAAACTTTTAAAATTGCTCAAGGAATTCTACCCACAACTATGTATAAAAATTATATTCACCCAGTCTAAATCGATTTACCATTTATTTAAATACAAGGATGTTATTCCTACACTTCTTAAATCATCCATAGTTTACGAGTACAAGTGTGACTACTGTATGGGGTCATATATAGGTAAAACTAAAAGGCACCTAAAATCCCATATTTACGAACATCTCGATAAATTGGTCCGTACAAATTTACCTCTTGGCAAACCACCTAATTCTCTCATACGTAACCATTCACAAAACAATAACCATCCAATTTCACAATCTAGTTTCGTCGTATTTCCTGCCGGAAACTCTGACATTAAGCTTAAAATTATGGAATCTTTGTTTATTTTTAAATTGAAACCAGACCTCAATTCTGATGAATCATCAGTGATCTGCTATGTTTTAGTTAAGGTACTTGTTTATTTTATTTATTTACCTTTTAGTTTTAATGCTTTTATATTTTTCCTAGATACTTTTTATAATTGTAACTTTATTTTAGTTTCCATCTATTTACCTTTTAGTTTTAATGCTTTTACATTTTCTTAGGTACTTTTTATGATTTTAACTTTGTTTAAATTGTTATTAATTAAGCAATTTGCAATTGCAATTTGTGTTTTGTATGTGAATTGGCCTTTTATTGTTTTAACCCTGAAAATGGAATTAGTGCATTCCGAAACGTTGGTACAGATTAAACCTTGAAGGATGTTTATTTTTTCTCTGGTGTTCGTTTATTTTATATATATATATATATATATGTATATAATTTGTACGTGTTTGTAATACTTTGGGTACTTGCATATTATCGGGACTAGCAAACTGTTTGTATATTTGCTTTCGTCATTTTTATTTAAACTAACGAAAATATCACAACTTAAACTAAACAATCATTAAGGGCGTTCAGTTGACCTAACAGGTTAATAGTGGCTATTTCACCTAAATATCTTCTGATCTTTTCGTATTAGGCACTCACTGTCACAGGTTAGCTACAAAAAACTGAAAATGCTGGGTTAGGTCAACTGAATGCCCGGTTAGGTTAATTGAATGCCCGGTTAGGTCAGCTGTACGTCCTTGATGATTGGTTAGGTTAAGTTGTGATATTTTCGTTAGTTTAAACGAAAATGACGAGAGCAAAAATACATAGTTTGGTAGTCCCAATAATACGTAAGTACCAAACTTTGTTTAACCTTTTGAAGAGTTTTCTAAAAATCTTCCTATTATTTAAGTGCAAATTTAATACTTTCACCCACTAATAAAACAGGGTGGCGATAAAAATGTTTAACAATGATCCCTATTAATTGAAATGTTATGAAAATATTTCGTTTAAGACATTTTGTTCATATCTACACAAAAATCTATTTTTAGACCAGCTATGCATAATCATAGGTGACACAAATATAAAAATCTACACAAAATAATGTAGCGCTAAACCAAACTAGTGTTACGTGAGCATCTTCTGATTATATTCAAGAACAATTACTACAAAAAAAACCTTCACATTTGGTATGAAATTATTTAAGTGCAAATCACCTACGTCAGATGCTGCTGGCAACTGATGGCAGCGTACGATCGAAACACGTGGAAATTAAGCGGCTGCTTCAGTAATGCTAGCCTATGGACTTCATAGTCATGTGTGATTGAGGGGTCAAAATATTAGATACGATACAGTATGGTTGAATATTTAATTACTCAAACTCATCAGTGAGTGAAAGGGTTAATTTTTCAAGATAGCTAACTATTCTTCTACTTTCAATTACTGCCACAAATGCAACATTATTATTATTATTATTATTTTGCTTCCCGATAGATATTCGCGACTTCATGAAAGTTGGAGGTATCCAAATGTTGCATTTTAGGGGGTCATGGGTTATTCCCACAGATAACAATACAGTACCAGAGAGGATACTAAATAGGGTTACGTTTTGTCTAATAACCAGATGTTCCTTGGGATACTTCTAAGAAATGCTTAATCTTTAATTAATGAAAAAATAAAATTTGTGGTATTTTTGCCATCTAAAAAAATTTATAGCAATGTGGTTGTTAATTGAACAAATTAATTTCTCGGGAAGTGACCTATCTGGTTATTATTTCTTTGCTACTAAGCAACATTAAGGGTAGTTTTGGAAGGCTACTTCCTTTATCCATTGCAGGTACGTGGGTTTATTAATTGGTACGTAAAGTCCAGGATATTCCTTTTTTCCACATCCAAATCCAGATGAAACGATTCCAGCCAACACAAAGTTTTTGTCCCCTCCCCTTTGATAAACAATGGGGCCCCCAGAGTCACCCTGGAAGTGTAAAATATCATAATTTATAACTTAAAATAATTGATAAAGTTTAACCTTACTGCACTATACTCGATATTAAAACACACTAAACGTAAAGGGTTCGCACAGTGGATTTTCCTTAAATATTCATGAAATTTGGGGAAAAAAATCTCCGTTTTAAATTCCATATTAGAGAAGTTTTTTCGGAGACTCCCACAACATAATCTTTTCTTTTATCAGTCTCTAATAAAAATTAGGATTGGAGATTCGTGTTAAGTGAATATTGTCACTTACGAGAAGTTGAATTAAAGGACTAAAGCCACAATAAGAAAGACTTATTAAAAGTACGAACTTTCGGCGAATTCGAAGGTCTTTATCAGGTGCGCTCCTAATAAATCTATTTCTAATTGTGGCTTTATTCCCTTTAAACTACACCTACTTTACTTTAATTTGACTTATAGAACTTATAAATGAACTTGTTCTTCCTGTTAATGATTATTTTCTTTATAGTTAGTATGAAGAGAATAATCTCGTTCATAATAAATATGAACGAGTACTTGAAGACAACCAGCTCTGAACGTGTTTCTTGAAAATGCTGCGGGAAAGTATGATCTTAATCTAAAGGTTTTTAATACTTTTATATGTAGTGTTAAATTGGTGCATTAAATGTTTGCGAGGATAAGATATATTTACCTTACAAGCATCTTTTCCATCCGTTTCCCATCCAACGCAGAGAATGGTTTCGTCAGTCAGTCCCTGAGGATACTTTCGTTTGAAATTCGGTAATAAGGAATAACTTTGATTGCAAACGGAGGTTCTGAACACTTGCAACGTAACCTCTTGCAGAACCGGTGTTTTGTGTCCGCCTGTCATAGTAGTAGTCTTATTAATCAAAATAATGTAGAGGGTGTGCCAGAAGTCTGGATTCGTAGGGAAAATAGACATTATATTTTTAAAGTAAAACATTTCTAACGTCAGGTTTACATATTTCAGTTTTACATGTTTCCAGAAAATGCCAGAGGGGGAGGCATGTTTGTGAAATAACTGACATGCCTTCCCCTGGCTTTTTCCGGAAACATGTAGCAATACCAGTTCCACCTTCTCTTGATTAGCATACTGAGCCATCAGGGCATTTTCTTTTCCTGAAATATGTAAAACTGACATTAGAAAAATGCGTGTTTCACTTTAAAAATATAATGTCTATTTTTCCCTATGAGTCCAGATTTCTGATATATCCCGTATTATTACAATGAAATATTTCAAAAAATTTTAAGAACACCTAAAATGATTTTACCAGGTTGAGGTAACTCTGGACTATTATGTTGTGTATGAAATTGATGCATGATAATTGTTAAATATTTCTCTATATTTGTTTTTAATTAATGCTAATAGTATGGTATTCATTAAGAGAAGAGCGGAGCCTCCTCGCCCCTCTTCCTGATGGTTTTTTTGTTTTAAAAAATGGTCATTAAATTTAAGTTTCACACTGATGAATTTAGAATCATCTAAAAAAAAATAATGGAGAAAATTTTTATACAGCGTAAATCTTCTTTATTATTATTTAAAGTTCTAGCATACACTTTGTAATTAATACCATTTATTTTTACAAAGTCGGCGAAAGTATACAGTTAATTTTTATTACTCCCATATTTACTTTTTGGCGTAAAATTCCTTTTTATTTACCTACCCTTCACATATACACGCGGTTGAAAGAAGAGGTAAACAACTATACCAAAAATTTTCTGTTTAAAGATGTCTTGGAGATTCATACAAAGCTTAAAGATATTTTCAAAGTATTCGAACATCTTCCTTATTGAAATTTTTATTGTACGATTATCCTTAACATATTTACGCATCTAACGCATATTGAACATATATAATGACAATGTATCGAGTGTGTTTTTTTTTAATACTCTTTGAGCTAGTTAAAGTATTTTATATAAATACAAAATTGAGGTAAATAATTTTATACAGTTTAGATGACCACACAACGTCCACGTACGGTAGTGCGTGGACAAATCTTTTTTGACCCCAACTGGCACTTAGCGGACGGATCTTCTGAGGGCTATACTTTTTTCAAAAGAAACTACAGCACACGCACTTAATAACAAAAGACAGAGGACGTCGTCTCGAATAATTTGATGGAAACATCGAACAAATTCGTTCACCAGAAAAATGTTTAGCTCAAAGTTTATTTCACCCGAAAGTTGTTAACCCGAGCAAGGCCTTTTGTCCGCATGACGCTGGTCGGAGCTTTTGTTCTAAGCTCCGCCCAGTGTCACGCCTCTTGTCAGTGGAACGCCAAACCAAAATTTCGTTTATTTTAGAATTTGTTTGTGGTAAAAAAAAAAAAAATTTTATGCATCTAGTCAGACGACGCTTGTACAAAATTTTATACTCTTTTGTGGAATCGAGGAAAAGCGAGTCGGTCCATAAATTTACAAAAATACCGCAGCCAAAGCCAGTGAGACCAAATTTATGAGGCAGCATTCAAAATGTAAGTAGTTCGTGAGCTTAAAGTAAATGTTAAGTTATCACTGGCTTAATAATTTTTGCTGAAAACGTAGGATGAGCGCTAATTTTGTGCAAAATTTGTTTGGTTTGTGCTATAAAAAGCAGTAGAAGAACAATACAAAAACTTTGACTATGACACACAGGTTTGGACTGTTTGAATGTGATAGAAGATTGAGAGAAGTCTTTGTTTTCTGTGAAACACAAGTTATTTATGCAGAAACTTTAAATATATTTACAGTATTACGTCGATACAATATATGAGAAAGAGAAAACTTCTTCAACTTCTGTAGTCTAAGCATCATCATCCCGTTTGCATATACGTTTTGTTTCGTATTTATCAATTATTACGAAAGAAATCTTTTATAACTTCAAGAGCCTAATCATTTTCATTAATCAGTAAAGTAACATAAATATCATCAACTGTTGCTGCAAAATAGAAGTTAACATCTTCCTTCCTTGACTAATTAATTTTAAAATTAGAGAGAGCAGTTTTCAGCAGAAAAATGAGATTTGTTTAGAAAAAACCTCTGAACAGGTAGCTTAGAACAACGTGAGAAAAGTGTTAGCAGCTGACGATGAAGCTTCTAACAGTGGCTGCATCCTCCAGCGCGGGACACGTCAAATCAAAACATCAACGCGCTGGTGGCCAAACTTCCTCAAATCTCCGTGCAGCGGGCTGTCTACGGTTGGCCAGACTGGCAGTCGACGGCCTGTTGCGTGGCACGGTCAGAGTGCCGATCGGCTCCCGGGGCCGGACCTATTCTCAGCGTGCTATTTTTTCAATTACAGGGAGCAATTGCGTGCTCCCCGCACTACTCTTACTCTCTGGCGACATTAAGACTAATCCAGGCCCCACTACAACTTACACATGTCACCATACACAAAGACACAGACACAATAGCACCATGAGACACATACAGAAGTATAATATTAACATATTACAGTACAACGTAGATGGCCTCACAAACAAAATCATGCAGTTCAGGGAATTCGTACACAAACAAAACATTCACATAGCACCTATACAGGAAACAAAACTAAAACGCGCACACAAAACACCCACCATCCCTGACTTCACGGCGATCCGTCAAGATCGTACTGGGGGTCACGGGGGTGGACTCATCACTTACAAACGTAAAAGCATTAGCTACACTGATGCTACCCAAAATATTACAAACACAATCCAAGCAGATAACACGATAGAAATACAGGCAGTTAACATTAAAACACAACACCACACTAATCAACATTTACATCCCACCAGATAGTTCACCTCAGGTGCCAGCCAATCATAATCCAGTTACACAATCTGGCCTCTCTCACTAATGTCATCTTAGGAGGAGACTTAACGCCAAAGACACTAGTTGGTACCTGCACAACCAAAACAACACCAGAGGCGCCAACATAGCCACACAACTAAACAGCCTCTTCATTCTTAACAATACAGAAGAACATATACACATACTACATCAAGCAGGATACTGAAACTCCTCCCCAGACATAACGTTCTGTTCCCCCTCACTAGCAACACATACACAATGGAGAACAGAAAAACAACTGTCATCAGACCACCTGCTCATCATCATTACAACACATTCTACACTCTGCCCCAACAGCCTTAGGCACACTTACAGAAATTACAAGAAAGCTGATTGGGAACCGTTCAAAATACAGACTGAGGAACAATTCACCACATTAAACAGCACACCCATCATAAACATCAATACAACACTCAAGACATTTAATCAGATCATCAATAATGCAAACAAATACATACCCAAGGGCAACATTAGGAAATACAACCCAAATTACACTAGAGAAATAGCCCACCCCATAAGGCAACGTAACAACCTCAAATATAACACAAAAACACCACAAACAGAAGCCATAAAACAGCAGATACAACAGCTCAACACAGAAATAAACAAACTCAAAGAAAAACAAACTGAAACATTCAGGGAATTCATAACAACACTAAACCACTCCACAGATACATCCAGGCTATACAAGACTAGAAACAGCATTACCCACTCTAACAACGGCATTCACACCTCACACGCGGCTATCTGTCGCAGCTAAAATAATATCCCAACAAGCTAACATTCTAGTTAATCATTACGCAAAGATAAGTCACTTAACCCTTTAAGAATGAGTCCGCAGCATATGCGGCCACTCTTGTTACCAGAACGTATAGGTTTTATTGTTAGTGAAAACTAAATATTTTAGTAACTAGTCAATGAAATGATACACATTTTGGGTTCCTTTCCCGACAACTAAATGACATCTATAAATAAACATGTAGAAACATTTATAGAAACGAGGCATTGTAGTACAATTTATATTATTATTTCTGGTGGACCTTGAGGTACCATCCGTCGTTAAAGGGTTAAACAGAGACAACAACCAGAAACACGCAGACAGACAAACAGCCAGACACAAGAAAACCTACAGACTCGACACGACCATTACACCCTTCAATACAGACCAGACCACCAAGATCATCAAAAACATTAAGAATTCGAAGGCTACTGGACCAGACAACATATCTAACATACATCTTAAACACTTGGGCCCACAAGGAATACTAGCTCTCACAAATATCAGCACATATTCATACCAACACTATTATTCCTGACATATGGAAACAAGTTAAAATTATTACACTACTCAAACCAAACAAAAATCCAACAGAACCAACTTCCTATAGACCCATTACTTTACTATGCACACCTTCCAAAGTAACAGAAAGACTAATCTTACAAATCACCAACCCACACATACCACTATCGCCTACTCAACATGGATTCAGACCTCACCACTCAACCACGACATTACTCACTAACCTCACGACTAGCTCAACGTACACTATTAGCAACAATAGACATTAGTAAAGCATTTAATGCTATCCCACGCTTCCCTCTCATAAACAAAATACTCAACACAAACATGCACAATAACACCAAAAGGTGGCTGAGCAACTATCTTTCAGGAAGAGACTCACATGTCACATTTAATGGCAAGTCATCCAAAAACAAGCTTTTTCCGAACGGGGTCCCTCAAGGCTCTGTTCTCTCACAAACACACTTCAACTTATACATGCATGACATTCCAACACCCATAGATAACAAGCTTACCTTATCATCATATGCAGATGACATCACTCTAACATCCACCCACAACAACATCGACACCGCTACAAATAACCTACAAACATACATAAACAGTATACAAGACTGGCTCACACACAATAGACTCAAAGTAGCGCCCACAAAATCAACCATCACCTTGCTTACAAGCAACACAAAAGAACACCAGGTAATTCCACAGTTTACACTAAACAACAACAACATTCCACACACTCACAGGACCAAAACACTTGGGGTCACATACAACACATCATTATCTTTAGCAAACCACATTCAGGACATTAAAAACAAATGTACGTTAAGACTTAACACGCTTAGGATACTAACAGGCACAAACTTTGGACACCAGCAGGAAACATCACTCATATACAAACAATATATTCGCTTAGTTATGGACTATGCTAGCCCATGCTGGGCACCCATTATCTCAAACACACACATAAACACCTTACAGACAATACAAAATAACGCACTTCGTATCATTACAGGATGCACTCAAACAACACCAATAGAAGACCTGCACACACAAACAAAAATACTGAAAATTAAGGAATATTTAGACATGAGGGGAACACAATTCATGGCAGCAGCGACAACTAACCCACAACACCCTTGCCACTACATGTACAATCATGCAGCAACACCTCGCACCATTAAGGTAACACCAGAGACACATTATAACCAAATACTCCATTCCATACCACGCCCAACAGACATCACACAATACAGAAAACACATACACACACACCTAACCCACAAAGCACTGACACGACTCGGTCCGAATCCGGTCCTTAGTGCGAAGCCGCCACCCATTAACAGGTCAGAGATCAGCCTGAGCAGATCGGATCGAGTTAACTTAGCACGATTCCGATGTGGATATCACCCCAACTTACGGACATATAAACACAGACTAGACAACTCCATAGACGACACCTGCCACCTGTGCCAGGACACACCACAAACAATTGAACACATTATGACAGACTATACCGCTCTATCACAACATAGAACACAACACAACATCGCTAGTGCGCTGAACCTCTGGTCCACTCCGGAGAGGGCAATCGGTTACCTGCGTGCCGCCGGCTTGCTCGATCAGGGTGGGCTGATCGGCTAAACAACAACAACAACAACAACAAAAACTTTTGGCGTTAAAAATTCGAAGTTAGAAAACAAAGCATATTTAGCGGCCGCTCTTAGAAAGAAAACTCGTTATGCGCTTTAAAGTTTTGCACCTTTATTTACCACATGTCACTCTATTTACACACTGAGACTAGTATTTTCATCGAGATTTTAAATGGTCACTCCTCAAAAACTCCTCATGATTAATTTGTATTTAAAGTCATGAAAAGTAACTCATGATGGACTCTTTATATATATACAAGAACATGCATACTGCTTATATAGAACAAGTAAAAAATGTTAAATTATAAAGAGTAGCTCTTTCACGGTCCTCGTGAAGAATTAGAATGTGTTGCTATTGAAGTAGGCTGACCATATTTCCTTGAGACAAAAACGGGACATTGGGATGGCAAAAAAGGGACGGGGTTATGTAATATTCTGTATTCATGAAAAAGTAAGTACATAAACCGGGACAAAATTGACATTTTTATTAAAACGACGGGACGGCCAGGAAATATAAAACAAACGTACTGTCCCGTTCAAAACGGTACGTATCGTCAGCCTATATTGAAGTAATAAGGTTTTGGAATATGCTAAAGGTGAACGGTTCAGCAAAATACCGTACAAGTCTTATATTTTGTTTGGTTGTCATAAATGTGTGAAGAGGTCTTTGTTTTGGAACGTGACATTGAAGTTACTTCATAACAGGTTTGAAGACTCGTATGTATTTTGATCTATTCAAAATTTCTAATAATGAAATTGAGTTCGATGAATAGTTTTCTTCTGTTTTGAGGAATGAATAATTTTAGGTATGCACTTGAGAAACACTTGGTTTAGATTTTATAAGACATTAAAAAAGATGTCAGTGTGGGTATACCTTTGGAAGTGTCACAGAAATAAGATGGAACATTATAGTATGTTTTCCTGCAAGCGAGATCGGGGGGTTCAAATCCCGTTGGTACCGCAATATTATTAAGATATTTTCATAAAGTTCTAGGAATGTATACAAGAACTATATATCTGAAGGGCTTGAGTCTGTTCAATAGCTGGATGTGGGTGTGGTCAGTGGTGGGCGTTTCCGTTTGTCTTGCTCCTTAAATCTTGCGTGCAAATGTGTACACACAGTGGGTATACAGAGTGGAAGAAAAGTCTTCAAGGATTTTATACACACACAACTATTTAGTTAACAACATTATACCAATAAGTGTTCAAATGATGAAACAAATCAAACAAAAATTCTATAAGAATTTTATGCATACAAATATTTTGTTAAATTGTAATTTACTCTTCAAAGAGTTCTCCATCCGCTGTGATACATTTGTGGATTCTCTCTGTGAAACTCTTCATTGTTCTTCTAAACATGTCAAGTGATATCAGTGGTATCCTTTCAGTTCCTCATCTATTCTGCGGTCAAGGGCATTCACATTTGGATAGATGAAACCAGTCGTAAATAAGCCCAAAACCAGAAATCACACGGGATTAAATCAGGTGGTCTGCTGGCCACTCGATGGGACCTCGCCGCCCAAGACATCTTCCTTCAAGGTTCGTATCCAGAATCTCACGGGCAACTGCACAGTAATGTGGCGGCGCTCCATCATGATGTTAAAACTAATTCCTGCCAACGCCTTTAGTAAACTGTGGCTAAACTTTGTCTCTCAATACCTGGCAATAGCGTTTTCCATCCATCGTATCTCTCAATATGTCAAAGGAAACGAGTCCTGAGTGCAATGCACGCCCGAACTCTTCGTGTAACCGTTTTAACGGGTTTACACAATCGTATTTTGAGATTTGTTTTTCGCCGAGTAGTAAACGTCGTTTGTTTCCTTTACTCGTTAAACCGAAGACACATTTATCTGAAAATTTTATCTTTCCAAGAAAATCTGGATCACTGTTGAAATTTTCTCATTGTTTTAACAAACTGCAACCGTATATCAGAATCATCGTCGTATATGAGCTGAAAGTAAATGGGTTTGTAATCGTGGTATCACTGTGACTTCAATATTTTTGCTACTGAAAATGTGAAAATACCTTATTCCTGTGCGACTTTTCTCGAAGTTGGTGGATCGACTTGAAAAGTGGCGAGGACATTTTCTTTGTTGTCTCCTGTCGCCGTTACTGGCCTTCCGCTTCTTGGACGATCTTTTACCAGGCTCCCTGTTTCCAAAAGTTTGAGCTTCCAGTATCGAAGAGTGGTTGCATTTGGTGGTGGTTTTATTATATTTTGTTAAAATAAACGCAAACTTTCTTCACAATTATTATAAGGAATAGCCCACGATACAAGATACATTTTTTTTTCCATTGCTGTATTCCATCCTTACTAACATGGTGCTGACCTGGGGTAGGGCCTAGGGCCTTCCTGTTCTAGCCTAAGGTCATTCCTGAACTTGTAATTGCTTTGAAAAGTATAGTATACACTGCAGTGATTAACTGGAATTTTTTTACTATTAACATTATTTGTATGTATAAAATCCTTAAAGACTTTTCTCCCACCCTGTATATATGCACATAGGCGGCGGACGTAAGAAGACTGTCTCGCACTTGAATACAGAGATAGGAGTGCGTTTCGGTAGCTGCGTCCGCGACTGAGCAGTCCTATTCAAGATTCCCTCTGCTCGCCCCGAAGCGGGAAGGGGGCTAGAAAAGGTGCCGTAAACCTAGGCTAGCTCTTCTTCACCCTTGCGGACGTCATTTTCTCATCGAGTGACCGCCGCCGCTGCCGACGACGACGATGAAAATATGAAAGGAAGATGAAAGAGAAAAATAACGAAACAACATTTGATACATTATTCAGTTGGGCGGAAGATAACAATATGAAGTTCAACGAAGGAAAATTCTAACTTCTAAGATATGGTAACAAAAAGATGCTACAGAATAAAGGGTACAAAATACTGCAAGCCAAACAGATAACCCCAAACCCACGAGTCAAGGATCTTGGAATAATAATAATAATAATAATAATAATAATAATAATCATAATAATAATGTCATCAGATGTAGAATTCAGAGAACACTACAACATTAAAATCACAACCGCTAGAAAAATAATGGGAATTATCTGAAAGAACTTCCACAGCAGAAAAGCAAACATCATGCTGAAATTATAGAAGAGTTTAGTTCCTCCAAGAACTCAGTACTTACAGTACTCACGAGCCTATACAGAAAACAAGACATTGAGAAGCCATACAAAGGACTTTTACGTCTAAGATAGAGGAAACGAAAGATGAAGAGTGCTACAATCTTTAGAACTCTACTCACTGGAAAGAAGACGCGAGCAGTACGCAATAACATACGTGCGTAAAAACTCTGCGTCCCTGATCTTACAAATGAACAAAAACACACTTAAATGAGAGAAGAGGTAGATTCTGTACTTTTTCCAGCTGCGGAGGGACAGGGCGGGGGTATGAAAACGAGAATGGAAAATACTCTCAGAATAAGAAGCTCAAAGTTTTTTAATGTACTGCCCAAAAAATGTATGACCCTCCAGCGCACCGACCTAAATAATTTCAAGAACCAGCTAGACAAGTTCTTTTGCAGTCCCTGATCACCCATGCGTGGCTGGCTGCAAGGTGAAGAGGAGAGCGGAAATCAATTCTCTACTCCACCAATTCCCGTAAATGAGGCTGGATGTTTCGGAGGGGTCGACCTCAGGTCGATCCTGAACCGTTATTCGAAACTATCATGAGGTGTATATATATATTCAGAGGCGACGGTGAAGGTTGGGCTGCTTGGGCCGAGCTCGAGTCAAGTTCTCAAGCATATTAACTCGCAATGAATATTTTCATTTATTATAAAAACTCAAATGAATTAAAATTATTCATAAATTATTCCTATTTTAATTTTGTTGTCAAGCATGTTTCTTATAAACATAAAAAACGGATCTTCTTCGTTTCATTCACTGCTCATTTTTAATAAAAAGATATTTTTTTTTTTTACATTATTTTATGCACAGAATTTTATGCACAGAATTCAGTTTTGGCATTTCTTAAATGCGGAAATTAACCAAAACTAAGATATATAAACTGTAACCTAACTAAAATAGAAAGTAAATTATACCCACCTATACCCTAAAAACGTAAACTGTACTAAAATACTGAATAATTTAGTTTGTTTCAATGAAGTTGAGTAAAAAATAGGGAAGTTACCGTATACGAATTTTAAAATAGGGGGTTACTTATCATACACCCGGTACATATATGTACTTTGATGTACTGTGTGGTTAACTTATCAAATTTTGGTTTGGTTTGGTTAGGTTAAGGCTAAGTTAGGTTATGGCCAAGTTAAGTCAAGCCTTACGTTACATAAATCTTTAAATATTGCTGAATTTTTACTTTTGTATATATATATATATATATATATATATATATACAGGGTGGGCCGTAAGTTTCCATACATAGGAAAAATTAAACGTTTGTTTTTATGTTACTGATGAAGCAAATTTTTACGTCAATGGAGAGGTTAATCGGCAAAACATACGTTATTGGAGTAATGCTAACCCTAACTGGCTGAGTCCGACGAAGATGCAAGGTGCCGGTAAAGTGATGGTGTGGGCCGGGATATGGGGTGACAGAATTATTGGACCAATTTTTGTCAGTGGAAATCTTAATGCCGAAAGGTATCTTAACATGTTGCAAGAAGAGATTTTCCCATCCCTGCTAAACGAGGAAGGTAACTTCCCAGTTTACTTCCAGCAAGATGGAGCTCCACCTCATTATGGTCTTCACGTGCGTCGGTATTTGGATCAGCAGTTTCCGGATGCTTGGATTGGTCGGCGTGGTCCTGTGGAGTGGCCTCCCAGACCCCAGATCTCACCCCCTTGATTTCTATCTTTGGGGGCACTTGAAGGCCATGGTGTATCAGGAAAAGATACGAGACATAAATCATCTAAAGGAACGTATCACCAACGCCATTACAAGCATAACGTCAACTGTGCTAATGCGTGTTCATCAACAGTGGGGAACACGTATTGAAATGTGTTTTCAAAACAATGGCAACCATGTAGAGCATATTATAAATAAAAATGGTTGTCCATAAAAAAATGTTTATTTTTCCTATGTATGGAAACTTACGGCCCACCCTGTATATATATATATAACCTTTGGTTAGCTTCCTCCCGAATTGTTCATTCTAACGAAGGTCAAGCTTTTCACTCCACCTTAGACCTACAGTTTAACGTGGAATCCGAACCACGCCCCATCAGCAGCCCAGCGTCTTAACCACTAGGCCACCAGGGTACCCATTTATCTACCAACCACTTTCCTTTTTATTGTGTGGAAGGATGAACAGCTGGGTGTTGCTGCGCGCCGGCTGCCGTCGGGTCTCGAACCTGGGGCCGATGGATTCGTAGTCAGCGACGCTAACCATTACACCATATATATACAGAGTGGCCCAAATGTAGGTGTACAGTTTCATATGTTGATTTTTTAAATTCATTTTCCTTTCAATGATAATCTGCTTGGAGCTGCGGTCCCGAACGTTTCATTCCACTCCCTTTTTACAGTTTCACCTTTTTCTAGTTTCCAATAATGTTTCAGCACCCACTTCAGTTGGTCATTAGTCAGATTAACAGCCATTATTATCTAGGCATACGCATTGTACTCACATGCGTATAGTTTTGTTTTTGCACACATCGTAACTCCGGAAAGTTTTGAAAGTTTTTTCCAATTGACCAAGATTTCTTTAAAAGAATTCTTGAGGAAAATTTTTAAAAAAGTCATTGATACAAAATATCTCGCAGTAAAATATATTTATACATACTGTATATTTAATGAGTGGATTTATTTAAGTGTCTTCATAGGTGGTCAATTGGCACTGGAAAAAGTTTTAAAATGATAGCAGATAATCAGTTAAAAGCTTAGCATATAATATATAAATCTACGCTCCCCCAGACTCTCTAGCTAGAAAGTTATTGGGAGACGCCTTGCTACGCTCGGCAGGTTTTCCCACAATAACTCGCTTCGTTCGACGTAGCTCTGAACCTGTGTATAAAATTTAAAAGTCTGGTTACGCCAATGTATATATATATCAGAAACGTAACGGGGGTCAAAGTTGAAGTCTTCAAGAGAAGACTGGATGCCTGGCTCAGGACGGTACCAGATGAGCTGGGCGTGCCTGGCTATGTACGATGGAGAGCACAAGAAAGCAACTCGCTCCTCCACTAAGCCAGACCTAGAGGCTGGGCCACCAGCTTGACCTCCGTGTGAAGAGAAACCAACGCACGAAACAACAAGGTTCATAAGGTATATATATATATATGCAATAAAATCGCAGAACAACACGTGATCTTTTAATAAGCAAAGAACCACAGGAAAAAAGAAACACGAAGTCCGAGCGCTTTCGTGATATATATACATATACTGTGTATATATATATACGAGTGTGTACACACACACACACACACACACACACACAAACATATATATATATATATATATATATAGTTAGACAGAAAATCTATGACTTTTTGGAAACTCAGAAAAAATTCAATGATAACCCAGAAAAAATTCAATGATTACCAACATGTGTTTCGGTCAGGCAGATCATGCCTATCACAACTAATGAAACACTACAACATTATTATTGATGCATTTCAAAGTAATGAAAACTATGATGTAATATACACAGACTTTGCCAAAGCGTTCGACAAGTGTTAACCATGGGATCATAATACATAAACTGAAATATATGGGAATAACAGGAAAAGTAGGGAAATGGATATATAATTTCTTTAATGAGGGGCGGCAAGTCGTTACAGTACAAGGAGTATCTTCATCAGAATCAGAGGTCCTCAGCTCAGTACCACAAGGAATAGTATTAGCTCCACTACTCTTCATAATCATGGTAACTGATATAGATGAGGACGTTACCAGAGACAGCACAGTAACATCCTTTGCCGACCGATGACACAAAGATCAGTAGAAAAATAAGAAACCCAGAAGATATAGGATCTCCACAAACCGACGTGAACAGAATCTACAAGTGGACGGAAGACAACAATATGAAGTTTAACACTGAGAAATTTCAGCTGTTAAGGTACGGAAAAGAGAAGACCTAAAATCCATGGAATATTATACCATAAATGGACAGGAAATTCAGAGAAATTCTAGAGCAAAAGATTTAGGGGTTGTAATGACTGATGATACGAAATTTGAAACACAAAATAAGATAGCAGTCAACAGAGCAAAGAGAATAACTGGGCAGATACTGAGAATCTTTAAACGAAGTGACAGGAATATAATGATTCATCTACTGAAAACATTGATCATACCCAAATTGGAATACTGCTCGATCCTAACATGCCCATATAAAAAAGAAGATATTAGACAGCAAGAAAGGATTCAGAGAAGATTCACAACCAAGATCAATGAGTGCAAAGAACTAAATTACTGGAAAAGGTTACGCGAACTAAACCTATATTCACTGGAAAGGAGAAGAGAGAGAGAGAGATAGACACCATTATTTACACTTGGAAAATAATGGAGAAACTAGTCCTTAATCTTACTCTGAACCCTGTAACTCCCCAAACAACGGTGGAAAGTAGAAAAGGAAGACTGTGTCGTGTTCCCAAATTAAAGGCGAGACAGGGAACATCCTTAACCCTGAAAGAAAATAGTTTCGTTGTGAGAGGACCAAAACTGTTTAATCAGCTGCCCAAAGACCTAAGGAACACAAATGGTGTTGCAGTGGACATCTTCAGAAGAAGATTAGCCACCTCGCTCAGAACTATCCCTGATAAGCCGGGCGTACCTGGCTATGTGAGGTGGAGCGTACAAGAAACCAACTCGCTACTTCACCAGGCCAACTCGAGAGGAGGGGCGACAAGCTTGACCTTCGTGAAATGAGGATTCATCGCACGGAATGTTTGGAAGGTTGAAAGGAAAGGAAAAGTATATATATATATATATATATATATATATATATATATATATATATATATACTTAAGTTAAGCCTTACAAACTACCAAAGCTTAGCCGGCACTTCATTATATCCCTTTTTTCAGGAATTAATTTAAGTTGAGCCCTTCTGAACCAAGCATTACCTAACGGTCCTAACCTATACGCAAAATTACGGTTACGCGAACCTATATGTAAAATTTTGCACTTATCAACATTAAATCTCACTTGCCATGTGACTGACCAATCAACGATTTTATTCAGATTTTTCTGAATTTATCTCCATCTTCGTCATATATATATATATATATATATATATATATATATATATATATATATATATATATATATGTGTGTGTGTGTGTGTGCGTGTGTGTGCGTAATGTAATGTGATGTAATGTGGCCTAGTTTAATCTTGATTATATCTACTTTATTTTCATTATACTGTATTTACCACAACAGAAATGGAATCCTGAGAATTGCTTTATTTTTATGTTGTTTAGAAGCATGGTTAAAAGTAGAAAATATTAGCCCATCTCCGCCGTTCTGGCGCCGCCGTTCTGGCGCCGCCGTTTGGGCGCGGAGCCGGTTTGTCGCCGCCGTTTAATTAGTATTAAGTATAATACTTGCTTATTAACCTGAAGTGCTGTCTGTCTTTTCAGATAAGTTGTGTTGTTGCCCTTAATAGCATAAATGTCTGAAAATATATCAAGTAAGAAAGGGAACAGAAGTTTTTCACATAATGAATATTTGTATGTGTTTGATAAATGTCGCAAGCGCGACCCTTCGTTACTTTTTTGGCGGTGCGAGCAAAGAGTCAGTGTAGTACAAGGTGTGTATATATAATATGGGTACTTTTCCGTTATCTGCCCCATTGACGATTGGTTAGGTTCAGTCATGATTTTTCGTTAAACTAACAAAAATATCAAACAACCTAACCAATCGTCCTACCGGTTAGGTCAACTGTACGCCCTTGACGATTGGTTAGGTTAAGTCGTGATATTTTCGTTAGTTTTAACAAAAATATTACGACTTAACCTAACCAATCGTCAAACGGCGCTAAAACTTCGGCGCCAGAACGTCCCATTCCGAATATTAGCAACAGAGAGAAGAAGAAGAAGAACACTGAAATTAAGATGAAAAACCTAATGTATAAACGCTCAGCTGGTTACTTAATATTTGTACCACAATACGGGGGTGTTCGGGAAACCTTTTAGAGCGCAGCATCTTTGTTAATCGCGACAGATATAGTGATATTGGGAATAAAGACAATCTACAATATTCGTACTTTCTACACCTATGGATAGTAACCATCGATTAATTATAGAAAGTTTATGGCAGAACCCCGATTTTCCTTTATATCGGAACTTTCAGACTATTGCTGCATAATTTACTTCCAGGATGTTCAGCTTAGCAGATGTTTGCCGAAAAACAATACCGCTCCTCGCATATGCCTCGAATGGGTGTACAAGCAGAGTGGCGTTCTGAAACTTCTGCTTCGTAAACTACGAGGGCAACTCAATATATTTTGCCCCACCTTTATTTTTTTTTTTTTATTTCCAAGTTCCCTTGTACGTTCCAGAAATTTTGTACACAAGTAGTTACATACCTTTTCCACAAGTTTTTATTTTTCCACATAGTCTCCATCCTTTTCTACGGCTTTCCTCCACCTCGAAACAAGGGCCTTTATTCCTTGCTGGAGAAAGTCCGCTGGGTTCCGCTGGAGCCACCTCTTAACCTCCTCAACAACCTCATCGTCACTCTGGCAACTACTTGTGTACAAAATTTCTGGAACTTAAAAGGAAACTTGGAAAGAAAAAATAAAGGTGAGGCAAAATATATTGAGTGGCCCTCGTACATCATAGTTTTCATTACTTTGAAATGCATCAATAATGTTGTAGTGTTCCATTAGTTGTGATAGGAATGATCTACCTGACCGAAACCCATGTTGGTTATCATTGAATTTTTTCTGAGTTTCCAAAAAGTCATAGATTTTCTGTCTAACTATTCTTTCGAATATTTGTGAGATGAGATGTAAGCGACACTGGCCTATAGTTTTTGACCTCGGATCAATCTCCTTTATATATTGGGACTATGTTCGCGCTCTTCAGGATGCCCGGTATTTCTCCCGTGTCTAGTGATCGTCTCCATATCCAATATAGGGGCTCAGCGATTGCATTCTTGCAGTTTTTGATCAGTGTGGCATTCCATTTATCTGGTCGTGCCTCTGTGTGTGCATTTAGTTTCCCTAGCTTGTGTAATGTCATCTGTTGTAAAGTCGAAGTCCATTATACTTTCTCCTTGTAGTTCTTATTCAAAGAACACGTTTCTATCGCATATCAGTTTGTCAGTTTTTGGGATACTGAAAGATGATTCGTATTGAGCTCTTAATATTTCAGATACTTCTGTTAGATCATCAGTTGAAGCACTGTTCTCGTTTTTCAGGGGTCCGATAGTCCTATGGTTTTTCGACTTCCTTTTTGCAAAATTATAGAAGTGCTTTGAGTTAACCTTTATCGCTTCTATAGCGTCGTCGTCTTCTTTTTCTGTATGCTTCTCAATTAGTTCCTGTATGACGTCATCGATTCTCCGCAGTTTATCATTTAATATTTTTCTGATGTTATCTTTACAGTTACTTAATTTTGCAGTCACTCTGCAATGTCTTTTGGGATGTAAGTTTGAACTTTCTGCGCTTCACATAACCCGATTTTTTCAGTTTGAACCTCCCCTCCTTGTATAAAACCGCTTTTAAACGCACTTGTATAAAACTGATGGTTAACGCAGTTTCGAAAATGGCGTCTGACAATGATGTGCGTTGTAAACAGAGAGCTGTTATCGAGTTCTTAACCGCAGAGAAGGAAACCGTTGGAAATATTCACAAACGTCTACAAAACGTTTACGGAGATGCTGTTGTTGACCGAAGCACAGTTGGACGCTGGTCTAAACGTGTGAAATCATCGGAGAGAGGGAGAGCCAGCCTCGATGATGAGCCACGCAGCGGTCGCTCGGCATCGGCTGTGACATCTCACACTGTCCAACGTGCTAACAGCATCATTCGATCAAATCGGCGAATCACATGCAAGGAGATATCACTGGAGCTAGGAATTAGTGAAGGAAGTGTGAATACGATAATTCAGCAACTGGGATACTCAAAAGTGTGTTCACGGTTTGTTCCTCGCTAACTGAAGGTCACAAATCCCAAAGAAAAGAAATTGCTTCTGAGTCGTTGGTTCGATACGAGACAGAAGGGGATACATCCTTTCACGAATTGTGACGGGATGAGGCTTGGGTACACCACTTTGAACCTGAAACAAAACGCCAATCCATGGAGTGACATCACGCAGACTTCCCACGAAAGAAAAAGTTCAAAATGGCTGTCTCTGCAGGAAAAGTTATGGCCACCATCTTCTGGGACATGAAAGGGATGATTCTGGTGGAGATTATGAAGAAAGGACAAACAATCTCTCTTGTCTCTCGAACCTGTTTCCCTTTCCCCTTTGTTGTATTTTTGGGACATGTCTTTCCACAATTTCCAGCGTCTTCTCCTCTAAAGTCATTAGCATTTCTTCCGTTGTCTTGGCCTCGAAAATGGTTTTCCAATCTATTACTTCCATGCTGGATGCAACATCTTCGCAGTTTATAGCTTTGGAGTGAAAATTTAAAATTTCGAATTTGCTTTCTCTTGTTCGTGTTCTTTCCTTTCCTGTTGCTTTTATATTGGTTGTTATTTGAATAATGTTATGGTCCGATATTATAGTTGGGGTTATTTCTACATTATCAATTGGGTTGCTGTTGTTTGTGAATACCAAATCTAGGCAGTTGTTTTTGTTGTTGGTTAGCCGACCAGCCCACCCTGATCGAGTAAGCCGGCGGCACGCAGGTAACCGATCGCCCTCTCTGGAGTGGACCAGAGGTTCAGCGCACTAGTGATGTTGTGTTGTGTTCTATGTTGTGCTAAAGCGGTACAGTCTGTCATAATGTGTTCATTTGTTTGTGGTATGTCCTGGCACACCTGGCAGGTGTCGTCTGTGGAGTTGTCTAGTCTGTGTTTATATGTCTGTAAGTTCGGGTGATGTCCACATCGGAATCGTACTAAGTCAACTCGATTCGATCTGCTCAGGCTGGTCTCTGACCTGTTAATGAGTGGCGGCTTCGCACCTTGGACCGCATTTGGACCGAGTCTTGTCAGCGCTTTGTGTAATGTCTGTGGGGCGTGGTATGGAATGGAGTATTTGGTTATAATATCTCTCTGGTGTTACCTTAATGGTGCGAGGTGTTGCTGCAGCATTGTACATGTAGTGGCAAGGGTGTTGTGGGTTAGTTGTCGCTGCTGCCATGAATTGTGTTCCCCTCATGTCTAAATGTTCCCTAACTTTTGGTATTTTTGTTTCTGTGTGCAGGTCTTCTATTGGTGTTGTTTGAGTACATCCTGTAATGATACGAAGTGTGTTGTTTTGTATTTTCTGTAAGGTGTTTATGTGTGTTTGAGATAATGGGTGCCCAGCATGGGCTAGCATAGTCCAACTGAGCGAATGTATTGTTTGTATATGAGTGATGATGTTTCCTGCTGGTGTCCAAAGTTTGTGCCTGTTAGTACCCTTAGCGTGTTAAGTCTTGACGTACATTTGTTTTTAATGTCCTGAATGTGGTTTGCAAAAGATAATGATGTGTTGTATGTGACCCTGAGTGTGTGGAATGTTGGTGTTTAGTGTAATCTGTGGAGTTATCTGGTGTTCTTTTGTGTTGCTTGTTAGCAAGGTGATGGTTGATTTTGTGGGCGCTACTTTGAGTCTATTGTGTGTGAGCCAGTCTTGTATACTGTTTATGTATGTTTGTAGGTTATTTGTAGCGGTGTCGATGTTGTTGTGGGTGGATGTTAGAGTGATGTCATCTGCATATGATGATAAGGTAAGCTTGTTATCTATGGGTGTTGGAATGTCATGCATGTATAAGTTGAACAGTGTTGGTGAGAGAACAGAGCCTTGAGGGACCCCGTTCGGAAAAAGCTTGTTTTTGGATGACTTGTCATTAAATGTGACATGTGAGTATCTTCCTCAAAGATAGTTGCTCAGCGACCATTTGGTGTTATTGTGCATCTTTGTGTTGAGTATTTTGTTTATGAGAGGGAAGCGTGGGACAGCATTAAATGCTATATTAATGTCTATTGTTGCTAATAGTGTACGTTGAGCTGGTCGTCTGGAGTTGATTCCATCCATGATGTGCTGCGTGAGGTTAGTGATTAATGTCGTGGTTGAGTGGTGAGATCTGAATCCATGTTGAGTAGGCGATAGTGGTATGTGTGGGTTGGTGATTCGTAAGATTAGTCTTTCTGTTACTTCGGAAGGTGTGCATAGTAAAGTAGTGGGTCTACAGGAAGCTGGTTCTATTGGTTTTTTGTTTGGTTTGAGTAGTGTAATAATTTTACCTTGTTTCCATATGTCATGAATAATACTGTACAGTGTTGGTATGAATGTGCTGATGTTTGTGAGAGCTAGTATTCCCTGTGGGCCCAAGTGTTTAAGGTGTATGTTAGATATGTTGTCTGGTTCAGTAGTCTTTGAATTCTTAATGTTTTTGATGATCTTGGTGGTCTGGTCTGTATTGAAGGGTGTAATGGTCGTGTCGAGTCTGTAGGCTTTCTTGTGTCTGGCTGTTTTTCTGTCTGCGTGTTTCTGGTTGTTGTCTCTGTTTAAGTGACTTATCTTTGCGTAGTGATTAACTAGAATGTTAGCTTGTTGTGTGTATGTTGGGATATTATTTGGCTGCGACAGATAGCCACGTGTGTGGTGTGAATGCCGCTGTTAGAACGGGTAATGCTGTTTATAGTCTTGTATAGCCTGGATGCAGTGGTGTAGTGCTAAATAAAGAAGTGAGGGAACGGATTTTGAAAGTGTTACTCAGATGCGGAGGGGGACAATGGCGAGCGCGGCGAGCCCATACAGCTGGGGGTCCGGGGGCACTGTAAGCCCCCCCGGGAAATCTTTTGAAATCTGACCAATTTCAGGGATATTTTGAGGTCATATGCACTGGATATTAGGATATATTCCAAGGTTGAAGATGCAGTATTTCCAGTGTCATTAGATATACGACATCCAGTACGATCAATAAAAATAGCTGACAACTGGAATGATTAACTAAAAAAAATTTAACAACTGGTACGCCGTGGTGACTGTTTCACCAGATCTTTATAGGCTAGCATTGCCTCAGTCGAAGCTAAAAGAAATGAAACAGTTAATGATTCTTTCTCATATTTCTCTTGTGTCTGGCTGTTTTTCTGTCTGCGTGTTTCTGGTTGTTGTCTCTGTTTAAGTGACTTATCTTTGCGTAGTGATTAACTAGAATGTTAGCTTGTTGTGTATATGTTAGGATATTATTTTGGCTGCGACAGATAGCCGCGTGTGAGGTATGAATGCCGCTGTTAGAACGGGTAATGCTGTTTATAGTCTTGTATAGCCTGGATGTATCTGTGGAGTGGTTTAGTGTTATGAATTCCGTAAATGTTTCTGTTTGTTTTTCTTTAAGTTTGTTGTTTATTTCTGTGTTGAGCTGTTGTATCTGCTGTTTTATGGCTTCTGTGTGTGGTGTTTGTATATTATGTTTGAGGTTGTTACGTTGCCTTATGAGGTGGACTATTTCTCTAGTGTAATTTGGGTTGTATTTCCTAATGTTGCCCTCGGGTATGTATTTGTTTGCATTACTGATGATCTGATTAAATGTCTTGAGTGTTGTAGTGATGTTTATAAATGCAAAAAACTTCACTTTTCTACGTGAAGGTCAAAAAATGATAATAAAAACCCACTCTAATAAACTCTGTCCATTAGAGTGGGTTTTTATTTTCATATATTGATGTTTATGATGGGTGTGCTGTTTAATGTGGTGAATTGTTCCTCAGTCTGTATTTTGAACTGTTCCCAATCAGCTTTCTTGTAATTTCTGTAAGTGTGCCTAAGGCTGTTGGGGCAGAGTGTAGAACGTGTTGTAATGATGATGGGCAGGTGGTCTGATGACAGTTGTTTTTCTGTTCTCCATTGTGTATGTGTTGCTAGTGAGGGGGAACGGAGCGTTATGTCTGGGAGGAGTTTGAGTATCCTGCTTGATGTGGTATGTGTGTATGTTCTTCTGTATTGTTAAGAATAAAGAGGCTGTTTAGTTGTGTGGCTATGTTGGTGCCTCTGGTGTTGCTTTGGTTGTGCAGGTACCAACTAGTTTCTTTAGCGTTGAAGTCTCCTCCTAAGATGATATTAGTGAGAGAGGCCAGATTGTGTAACTGTGGATTGTAATTGGCTGGCACCTGAGGTGAACTATCTGGTGGGATGTAAATGTTGATGAGTGTGGTGTTGTGTTTTGCGCGTGTTTTAATGTTAACTGCCTGCATTTCTATCGTGTTATCTGCTTGGAATGTGTTTATAATGTCTTGGGTGGCATCACTGTAGCTAATGCTTTTACGTATGTAAGTGATGAGCCCACCCCCGTGACCCCCAGTGCGATCTTGACAGATCGCCGTGAAGTCAGGGATGGTTGGTGTTTTGTGTGTGCGTTTTAGTTTTTCTTGTTTCAGTGCTATGTGAATGTTTTGTTTGTGTACGAATTCCCTAAGCTGCATGATTTTGTTTGTGAGGCCATCTACGTTGTACTGTAATATGTTAATATTGTACTTCCGTATGTGTCTCATGGTCCTGTTGTGTCTGTCTTTGTGTATGGTGACATGGGTAAGTTGTAGTCAGGTCTGGGTGTCGCCGAAGAGTAAGAGTAGTCCGGGGAGCATGCAATGCTCCCCGTAAATGAAAAAAAATAGCACGCTGGTATAGGTCCGGACCCGGGAGCCGATCTACACTCTGACCGTGCCACGCAACAGGCCGTCGACTGCCAGTCTGGCCAACCGTAGACAGCCCGCTGCACGGAGATTTCAGGAAGTTTGGCCACCAGCGCATTGATGTGTCGGTTTGACGTCGCCTCTTTTTCGCGTTGACGTGTCCCGCGCTGGAGGATACAGCCACTGTTAGAAGCTTCCTCGTCAGCTGCTAACTGTCGACAAACGCTGAGGTTTTTAGCTCCTTTCTATCAGATTCTTATTATCTTTGGTCAAAATGTGTTGTTTAATACTGTCATTTCTTTTTGTACCTATTTTCTTTATTAATTTTTCCAACAATCTAGGCAGTTGTTTTTTCTTGTGTTTTATGTTATTTCTTGCGCTAACATAAATTCATCAGCCAGAGCTAGTAGTATTTTTACCTGCTCCTGGTCTTCCCCTGTGCCCCCCCTTGTTCTGGTGTATACACATATTTTCCTATCCTTTTATATTTTATGAATGGGAAATTAAAATCACCACAGAGAAAAATATTTGGGGTTGGAGAGTCTAGATCTTTTACTCAGTTTCTTATCTTTGTAATGAAATCTGAAAAATTTGAGGTTGGCTTGGCGTGTTTAGGGTTCTGTACATTACAATTAGTACCATATTTAATTTTTCAACATTTGCTGGTACACATTCTACGTAGCTGTTTGAGGTACTTAGTCATTTCTACCATATACCTTTCGGGTGTATAAATAGCACATCCTCCTTTACATCTCACTGTTCTGTCGGCTCGGAATATGTTATAGTTGTTAATTTGCATTTTTTTTTGTCATCACAGAACTCAGTTTTCACAGTTCGCCTGTCAGTCCTTTAGATGAATTTCCGTGAGGCATGCAAAGTCTACTCCGGCTTCTTGCATGAATTCTTTCAGGTGGAGAACTTTGTCCTGGGAATGATTTGATTTAAGGCCCTGAATGTTAGCTAGGATTATTTTGATTTTTTCTCTGTCGTTTTCGCATAGAGGTGGTTCCGATTCGTTTTCCAATGGTGGTGCCGGTTTTGTTGCCTTGTGGTCATGCGAGAATTTGCCTTTTTTATCTTTGTCGGTACCTGTTGTCCTGATAACGCATGAATTGTCTTTGTGCGTGCCTTCTGTCTGGCTCTCGGATTCCTATATTTGTCAGCTGACTTTGTATTTGCTGGATAGTATTTAGCAGCTGAATTGTGTTGGCTACATCTAAAACTTGGTACCTTTCTTTGATGTTCGTTTTTCCTGTTCACACGTTGCGTTCCTTTGAGGGTGGTGGTTACGGCATTTTTGTCCGATTTGCATTTTGTCCGTATATAGGTGTTGCAGACAGTAAGATGGCGGAATTTGCACTTCTTTTCAAATTTGCAATATACATTTATGTAATGTGTGTTACATCCCGATATCTGTAGTTCCCTTTTGCGTACTATTTACATACCGTATTTTCTACGCTTCTACTTCTTTTTATCTTATTATTTTCAATGTTCTTAATTTTGGTATTACAGTATCATTATTTTTCTTTGGCTGTTTATTTCCTACGTTTGAAGTTATCTTTTATTCATTTCGCTAGTTGGACAATTTTACTACCTCACAACTTTTACTTCTCTTTTTTTTTCATCTATATCTTCATTCCGTATTATATTGTTTATGTTGTTATTCGTTATTATATTGTTATTCGTTATTATATTGCTGTTCGTTGTTTCCTTCTCTCTCTCTCATCCACCCGAATTTTCATTGGGACATTTCTGGACTCTTCTTTCCCCATTATTTCACCCTTTTTTGTAACACTCGCGTTTGTTTTCCCCATTTCTTTAAATACCGCGAAGGAGTTTACAGTCTGTGTACATGCGTCACACAGAAATTTGATTCCCACGATCTGTTTCGCGTTCGAGAAAAGGGATATTTTCCAATCATCCCAATTCACGTAGATAAAGTCGTGCAGTTTTTGACAGAAATCGCATCTTATTGCTGCATTTTCAGTTGTTTCCAGATTACACAAATTGCAGATTAGGTGAGAATTTTGACTCATGGTCATGCTATTCATTAATTAGCGTAAAAAGAAATACACCCACAAATTATTTATTTATTTTTTCCTTTCTTTCACTTTTTTTTCCTTTCGATGGTCTCGAAGGTTTTCTGACCTTTACGTTTTATGACCTTTTTTCTGCCTTGTTTCCAAATTTCTCGAATGCCACCCGTGTTACGGTTTAAATATATACGTTAAACTAATGACAATTTATGTAAAATGTATTGCACTTTCTTAATTTTACTGAATTTTACTTAATAGGTTATATGCACAGATTCACCGATACTTTATACACTTTCGGGTGTAAACAGAATAAACCGCCGAGTAGTTTATTCCCTTCACATCGGGGATTGTTTTTAGCCAGGCGGCTAATCTTCTTTTGAAGATGTCCATTGCAACACCATTTGTGTTCCTTAGGTCTTTGGGCAGCTGATTAGACAGTTTTGGTCCTCTCACAACAAAACTATTTTCTTTCAGGGTTAAGAATGTTCTGTCTCGCCTTTAATTTGGGAATACGACACAGTCTACCGTTTCTACTTTCCACCGTTGTTTGGGGAGTTACAGGGTTCAGAGTAAGATTAGGGACTAGTTTCTCCATTATTTTCCAAGTGTAAATAATGGTGTATCTCTCTTCTCCTTTCCAGTGAATATAAGTCTAGTTCGCGTAACCTTTCCCAGTAATTTAGTTCTTTGCACCCGTTGATCTTGGCTGTGAAGCTTCTCTGGATCCCTTCCAGCTGTTTAATGTCTTCTTTTTTATATGGAAATGTTGAGACCGAGCAGTATTCCAATTTGGGTATGATCAGGGTTTTTTAGTGGAGAAATCATTACATTACGTGATATTTTCGTTAGCTTATAGCGTTCAACATCCACCCCAGAAAAGCCGGGTCGCTCCGCAGTCTATAATAATAATAATAAGAGGACGTGTGTGTGTGTGTGTGTGTGTGTGTGTTTTTCTCTCTGTTCCAGCCATAACTCCAAAATGGAAGCAGTTACAAACATGAAACTTCACACACATATTGATTAGGTCCCCATGTTGTGCACCTGGGTGTTAATAAATTAAATAATTAAAATTACTGGGCCCGAAGGCCCCAGCACCGCGACTAAACTACAGAAAAAACGCAACCGTGAAAATTTTGAGCTTCACATTGTGTCAAAATTTCTGAATCTTAAGATTTTCATGACTAATTATTTGGTCAATAAAACTATAGAAAAGAACAGTCATGAAAATCTTGAACTTCACATATAATTAAAACTAACGGAGCGACCCGGCGTTGCCGGGGTGGATGTTGAACGTTATAGATATACAGTGTTGAGCACTAAAGCGTTAATCCGATAACAGTTAATTAACGAAGTTAACTTTTTTTAACGGACTATTAACGGAAGTTAATTTCCATTTATCGTTATCGGACCAGTTAACTTCCGATAACTCGATATTTAGTCTGTTAAAGTCCGTTAACACGTTAACTGCGAGGAGTCATTCACGGAAGATCACCGCTCCGCGAATGAATTCAAACCGCCATAACTTCAGTCTGCCAATTCCGTCCTCTGCCGCAGTGGAACGGCTCTTCTCTCTCGGCAAGGACATCCTGAGGCCCAAGAGGTCAAGACTGGCAGTTGGGCCTAACTTTGAGAAGTTGGTTTTTCTGAAGGGCAACCAGCACATTGTGTCATAGTCTTTAATAAATGCGCCTAAAATTTAATTTTACCTTTCAGTTCCCGCCATAATAATTCTCTGGTAAATTAAAATTTAGTTAATGGTTAGTGGTTACAAGGGTTTCAAAACATGTAATCAGTACATTTTTTATTAAAAATAAAAAAAAAAGTTATTAAGCAAAAAAGTTGCAAAACTTGATAAAAATACAGTTAAATACCTATTTATTGTTGGATTTTGCATAAATAAACATTTTCTATGGGTTTTAAAGCTTTTTTCCTTGATTTTTTTAAATGTTAGTAAAGAAATAGTTATCGTTAACGGATTATCGTTAACTTCCGTTAACTTTCTAGTAAAATTATCGGATTATCGTTATCGGAGTTAAAAATTGGGGTTAACGGATTATCGTTATCGAAGTTAACTTTTTGGTTAACGGTGCCCACCACTGTATATATATATATATATATATATATATATATATATTATATATACAGTATATGCCCAGTTAGGTCAACTGAATGCCGATTAGGTTAATTAAATGCCAGGTTAGGTTACTTGTACGCCCTTGACGATTGCTTAGGGTGAGTCGTGATATTTTCGTTAAAGCTACCGAAAATATCACGACTTAACCTAACCAATCGTCAAGGGCGTACAGTTGACGACTGGTTAATTGAATGCCCTGTTAGGTCAGCTGAATGCCGATTAGGTTAATTAAATGCCCCGTTAGGTCAACTGAATGCCAGATTAGATTAATTGAATACCCGGGTAGGTTAATTGAATGCCAGGTTAGATTAATTATACGACCTTGACGATTGGTTAGGTTAAGTCGTGATATTTTCGTTAGCTTATAGCGTTCAACATCCACCCCAGCAACGCCGAGTCGCTCCGCTAGTACAAAAGATTTACAGCTCAATTTACCGAGGTATCAGACCAACAAAGACCCTATGACTCACTCCAGATCACCCCCAAAAGGATTAAGAGAAGGGTAAAGGTCAAACTCTCTGTCTACACCTATGTACACGCAAAACCATCACACCGGTAAAGTGATGAACATCATGAACTGTTTCTACAAGAAGCTCGAAACGAATTGAGAACGAAAATCAGATTTTATACACTATGCCCTTACCCGTCACGTGCATCCAACCACTTAAGAGAAAGAAAAGGTAAAAAGAAATATTGATGACAGAAACGCAATTCTACCTCACCTAATCCATGCTATGCATTTTTTGTTCGGTAGGAAATTATGTATTTCTACAAAATACTTATCTACTTTATTCTTAAATATGTTAACAAGGCAGGCAAGTGCGTGAGCGTGTTTTTTGTAATTGGATGGCTGTCATAGGTATGTGTCTGCCAACTCTTTGAATGTCGCTGAGATTCACCTTCGATCTCCCGCTGTGAAGGTTGTTTATACACAAAGAGATATAATGAGTCGTTCATAATTTGCGGTTTTTTGCCACCACGAGAGTAGGGAAAATCTTTTTCCAGCGAGGAATATTAGGACAACATTACTACTTCTACTCTATCTTAACTCGCCCTCCCTCAAGCAGCATAATTTTAATAAAAAAAAAAGGAAGGAGCAAAAGAAAGAAGGGGAGAGAGGAGTGGCTTCTCCGTATAGTTTAATTAACTCTTTGGAGGTTTTGACTCCCGAGCGCTCTCACAATGACGACACCCAGTGGTCTGTAACCAGAGCAGACCAGAAAAGCGCCTCTTACTACATTTACATCTTAAGGGATATCACTGTTTCTATCTCAATAAATAACCACTACGTACTTAAAGAGTAGCCATCTTCATACTTAATTAGCTATCCGGAGGTTTTGACTCCCGAGAATTTCCATCAGGCTTCACGTCTCTAGCAATGGTGTATAATTTGAGAACTCCCATTGCTCTTTAACCATACCAAAACCGCACCGCCTACTACATTTAAAACAAGGAAAATCGGCCGCTCCCTATGCTAACTAAAAAAATCACATCCCCAATTTACCCACCCTTTATGCAAATTGATGCTACTAAAATACCTATTCTCAAACATATTAACTGAAGTACTTGCCTTGACTCCCGGGGGTAGACTATTCCATCTCTCGACTATCTTATAGGTGAAAAAGACCCTCGCAACGTTTGTCTCAAATCTTTTATCTCTTATTTTAAAAACATTACTCGTAATGTTCCCACCGTCCAAGTTAAAGAAATTCTCATAATTTACGTTATCAGGCGATTTAAAATTTTTAACACCTGAATTAATTCGCCGGAGCAAGTGTAGTTTACATCCCCCTGACGCAAAAGGGGACCCAAACTACACTAGGTCAAAGATGGGGAACGTAAACTACACTAGGATCTTTAGGAGACATTTTTTACATGAATCCATCAAATAAAACGTTAAAACTAACGAAAATATTACGACTTAACTTAACCAATCGTCAATATATATATAATATATATATATTGACGATTGTTTAGGTTAAGTCGTGATATTTGCGTTAAAACTAACGAAACTATCACGACTTAACCTTACGTGAAATCCATGAAAATTTTAGGGATTTCATGAAATCCCTAGTTACACAGAATCTCTGTGACATATACAACTGAGTCTATCTTCATATGTTTTACTACGTAAGGTTGAAATAAGTTTTGTTGCGCGGAGTAGCATGGGTGAAAAGTGGACGCGTGCAAGAATGTTGCAATGCAAAGTTGATCAATGTTGTAAGATGTTGCAAATGGGTATGCAACAAGGGGGAGGAATGTCCTACAGATCTACAGAAGCTGAGGCTAACAAAGACCCTAAGATCCACTCTAAGGTTAGCCCGAGAGAAAGGAAAGAGTAGGGGGTTAAGAGAAGAGAAAAAGGGGTTAAGTAAGTAGCAACACCTATCACTCGTGGGTTAACATTCATTCAGAAAAAGAGAAAAAAGGCTCACCATCATCATCCGCCGGCCTTTGCCGACAAGTCAGAAACATAGTCGGAGAAAATAGGAAAGGTTGCAGAACGGTCCTCTACTCCATAGGGAGGTAGAGCCCACTCTGCCGGAAAGGGGTGAAAGATGAAAAGAAGTAAAATAAGAACGCTTACAAACCATGCAACATATTCTTAACTCAAAGAACAACACATTCTTAACTCAAAGCAACACATACTTCCAGCTGTCGCAGACCGATCCTCTACTCCATAGGGAGGTAGAGGATGCAGCCCACTAGGCTGGAAAGGGGTGAAAGATGAAAAGAAGTAAAATAAGAACGCATTACAAACCATGCAACACATTCTTAACTCAAACACTATCATACCATGCAAACTACAGACATGCAATAAAGAGAGTTACAGACATGCAAATAAGGAGAGAAGAAGAAAAAAGTATACAGAATAACAAAGTAGGTTAATTTACGCAACGAGTTACAACTAAGTTCGTGTTAGTCTAATTTTTTTTTTGCTAGCATATCACACGATGGCATGTCGCAGAGCTCCTGTTGCTAATTGTTTTATTATTTTAAACAATGTTAATATTTTTAAAATGCCTGTCTACACGGTTTTTAAACACATTAACGCTGGTAGAGTTCACGACGGGCGCGGGAAGACTATTCCATTTATCAATTACTTTAAACGTAAAGAAGTTTTTAGCGATATTAGTAATGAAACGTCTGCCACGCAACTTAAATCCGTTATTACGAGTATTGCTATTATCGAAAGTGAACAGTTTGTCAAAATTTACGTTATCGATGTTATTAACGATTTTGAAACTTCATTAAGCTCCCCGTTAATCTCCTAGTTTCAAGTGAATGTAAGTCTAACTCTTTAATCCTAGCTTCATAAGGCTTGTTGCTCAATGACGGAATTAGTTTCGTGGCACGACGCTGAACCCTTTCCAACCTATCAATATCCTCACGCAAATACGGGCACCAAAACTGAACGGCATATTCTAAATGAGGCCTGACTAGGGACTTGTAAAGGGGCAATATAATATCCTTTGATTTAAATTCTAAATTATGCGCTATGAAGCCTAACATCCTATTAGCTTTTGCGCAAGACTCCAGGCACTGGTTCCTAACTTTTAAATCCTTAGATACGCGTACACCTAAATCTACTTCCTCGTCAACGCTCGTTAACTCTTTCATCCATCGTGTACGTGTAATTGTTGTTACGAGAACCTATATGCAAAACTTTACATTTGTCTACGTTAAATTGCATCTGCTACTTATCCGTCCACTCCATAATCCTATTTACATCGTCTTGGAGCCTATTTCTATCGTCCTCGTTAACAACCTTACCGCCTATTTTAGTATCGTCCGCGAATTTTGACACGTTACTAGTCAATCCTACATCTATGTCGTTAATGTAAATTACGAATTGAAATGGGCCTAACACTGAACCCTGTGGGACACCGCTACCTACATCCAACCACCCCGATTCACTACCATTAACGACGACCTTCTGTCTCCTAGCGCGAAGCCATTCTTCTAACCAGTTAGCTACCTGACCGCGTATACCGTGCGCTTTAATCTTTGCAATTAGTCTCCTTTGCGGAAATGTATCGAACGCCTTTTTAAAATCTAAATAAATAACGTCAGCCGCTCTATGCCTATCGTATTCGCGCACTATTTCGTTATAAAATTCTAACAAATTAGTTAAACAAGATCTATGGCGTCGAAACCCATGCTGACTACTATTAATCAAATCTCTACTTTCTAAGTGATCGATGATACGATCCCTAACTACGGATTCCAAAAGTTTACCGACAATTGACGTTAAGCTAATGGGCCTATAATTGCTAGCTACTATGCGGTCGCCTTTTTTAAAAATGGGCGTGACGTTAGGTAATTTGAAGTCTTCAGGAATAATCCCCGTTTCGAATGACTGATTAAAAATCTTCGTTAAGGGGCCTACGATAACGTCTCTCAAATCTTTCAAATGTCTGGGATAAAACGCGTCAGGACCTGGAGCCTTGCTAACTTTTAGCTTATCGATATAATGCGCAATGGAACGATATCGTCCACGTCAGGGACATTCTTTACGTCTTCTAAGGTAAAAACTATCGCAAAAAAGTTATTGAAAATACCCGCCATCGCCTGAGCGTCAGAAGCCAAAGCGCCGTTAACATCCACTAGAGGGCCTATGTTATCTTTTATCGGCTTACGATTATTGACGTATTCAAAAAACTTTTGAGAATTATGTTTACTATCCGCAGTTATAAGTATCTCTAAATTACGCTTAACATTCCTAACAGAGCTTTTAACCTGACGTCTAAGCTTGATATATCTATTAAAGTTAGCTGCCGGGCCATTGCGCTTATTATGTCTATACGCTCTGTTACGCTCGTTTATGAACTCGCCTATTTCCCTAGTCCACCACTTTGGCCTACCATGATTTCTAGCGCGCTTGGGCCTACGAGGAATAAACTCCCTTTCGATATTCATAAAACTTTCTTTAAACCCCTCCCAATGCAAATTTGTGTCATTACACATAAATAGGTTATCCCAGTCCACTACTCTCATCCTATCCGCAAAACTATCAAAATTGGCCCTACGAAAATCAGGGACTTCTATTACGTTACTATCCTTAGTGTTTTATATCAATAGCTTAAACCTAAGAATTTTATGATCACTACATCCTAAACTCTCGCCTACTTCTAATCCTTCGACTATATTTTCGCCGTTCGTCATCACCACGTCTAAAATATTGTCACCGCGCGTTGGTTCGGTAACCATCTGTCGTAAAAAATTATCTTCCATGAACTCAATCAATCTCAAACCCTCCTTATTACCAGTAAGAGTCTCGCAATTAACATTAGGGCAGTTAAAGTCTCCGACAATTATACTATTCCCATTATCAATAAAGATACCAAGAAGTGAGTAAAATCTAGTATCGGTATCGAGGAGTTGAACGGGAGGTCTATAAACAACAATAAAATTAAAACTAATACTACGCGCCCTAACTTCAACGCATATCGCATTAATTGCTGCCAGAAAATCTATCTTAACCTCGATAGCCCTAAGGGAATTACAAACGTACAGCAAAACGCCGCCACCAATCCTATGTAACCTATCATTAGTAAAGAGTCTAAAACCCGGTATATCAAATTTCCCCAACAAGTCCCGAGTCACGGTATTTAACCACGTTTCAGTGATAGCAACTATACCCTAGTTGCCGAAATAAATTATCGCCTTAAATTCGTTTTATTTATAATACTACGCGCGTTACAATAAAAGACGTCTAAGTTATTATTTACCACGGGCCGGCGTTTTAAACTATTTTTCACGTCGGGCCCGCGTTCCCCGGACCCACAACGTTTAAAGAAGGCTTCGACCTATAGAGCTTTCGTCAATTATTCTACCTAGCCTAGCATTACCTATTTCATTAAAATGCCCCCTCCCCATCTTTTATAAAAAGGCTAGGATCACTGAATTCTGACCACAGCTTTACGAAGGGTACACTTTCCTCAGCATAAATCTCTTCTAATTTAGTTTTCAAACATCGTTTTAGACGTAATCCTAAGACCCCAAACCGTGCCTAGGGGTAGTACCTAGAACTAAAGACCTGTCTGACCTCGCCTTTAGGGACCTAATTAACCCCTATTAGGGATCTAATTAACCCCCTTTTAGGGTATGCAATGAAGGGGGAGGGGGTTATGCAATGAGGGGAGGAAACTTAACCTAAGAAGGAGAGAAAGGAGGAGGAGGACGGGTGTTCGCCTGGCTCCAGCCAGACGCATAATGAGAGTTCATCTGAGCGCCCGCTGTCTTATAAGGTGTAAATTCGCGAGTTGGCTTAATCCGCCAGTTGGCTTAGAAGGCGTAAATGGCTTGGTCAGATGTACATTATTAGGGTTGAGTTGCCAGATAGCGCTATTTATTTAACTAAAGCATATATTCTTGACAGTTGGCTTAAAAATCAGTCAGTCGGTTTAAAAGGCGTAACCAGCCATTTGCTATAATTAAATAATAATATCGTTTACAACCAAAAGAATTAAATAAAACACCATTACATCATTCTGTTTATTTAGACGAATTATTGGAATCAATTTCATGAAATATATAGAAAATAAATATACAATCAAACGAGGAATACATGCAATAAAAATAATAATAGTATAAGAAATATGAACGAGGAATATATATATATATATAATCATAAAAGAAAATTAATAAAAAATAATATACAAAACGATGGAGTATAACCATCAATATAGCAGTACAAGATGTATATACACAATAATGTTAAATAATTAAATATATTGAAAATAAATATACATCAAAATACATTCACTTTGTTCTACTGCGCAAAACACTAAACTCACATGTAATTGAGTCTACTGTCACATCATTATTGCTTTGCACTACAGAGTAAACACGGCTTAATATTATTTCACCGCTCAAGTTATAGGGAGACCTAAACTCTATGTACATGGCCTTCATATCGTTCAATACTATTTTTGTGCCCACTTTACAATTGGTTGGTAAGTTATCTTTAAATAGGGCTGGAATACAATCAAAAGCACAGACAAAGAGGTCATCGTTAGCCACATCATTATTAAATACAAGTTTATAAAAACTCCCTTCCAGTCGAGGGTTTATTCTTACCGATCCGAGCTTTTCAATCGTGAACTTTTCTTCACACTGCATAGTGGCAGTTGAAATAATTTTCTAAGTCGTTACGACAGCTGCTCATTATATAAAGAAATAGTTCTTCAGGGTGAACGGTGTAGGTGAGCTCAGCCATGTACCGCTTAAGTGCTTTGTACCAAAGTTCATGATATTTCAAAGAGTCTAAACCTTTTAAATATGCATCCAGCTCTAGACCATTCTCGCCTTGTTCAGTCCTACACTCGGTAAACCCATCGAGCAGAGCGATGTATGCGTATTCAAGAACCGTATAAAAATAAAGCATATGCGTAATACGCGCGTCTAATATAGGCTTCAGCTTGCGGAAACCGACGATTTCAAACATTCTGTCAAGGATGAAACGGTTTCGCGTAAGGACAAGAAAGTTATTATCAGATGTCTTCTTCCACATCAGCCGTATATCAATGCATGGCCGATCGTTATTTATACACAACGTACAAACAACGGCATATGAGGGGGTATCACTAATCTGCTCTCTTCTTGTACCTACACCTGCAGGAATTTTATAACGATCCTCACTCCACTTCTCAACTACCACGAAGATTCTATACATCTCAACACTTAAATAAACAACATCCCGTTTGTTTGTCTACAAGTCGTTTCAAGTACATAGTTAATGGCACCAGTTTTACGCCAGAACACGCGCAACGACTTCGTCACGGACACATCGTACACGGCGTTGAGAATGCTGCTCAAAGGAAGTTCCATCGTATTCGAGGAGCGCACGTCCAGTCGGTTCAAGCTCTGAGATGACTATGAACCACATGCAACGGATCGGCTCGACGGGAGGAGTGAGTCACACCATAAGCTAATGAAACGTGTACGACGCTGTTCCAACATGTTAGAGTTATGTGGATACATGTATCCCATTATATTGGGTAGGTGTTTTGAGAAATTTTCCATCTGCGATACATGAAGCAATACCGGTTTTAAATTTTTATCACTCCAACTCCCCAGAATACGCACCAGACAATTTCGTTCAAGAGGATTTTCACGAACTAAACATATTTTATTCACACTCCAGCGCACTATTTGAGAGAAACATATGACCATATTTTTCATTTTTGTCTAGCATGCGATACTCATCTCTAAATTCTGTTAAATATTCACGCAGACCTTTAGCCATAACCTCGCTACAAACCTCTTCATGATATTTATTAATGTAGTGGTAAAAATACTTAAGATTCTCTATGATGACAAGATTTACATTCTCAGTCGCAGGGTACGAGTACTCGGTATAATACAACATGACATAATATCGCTTGTCGCACCACTCATCAACAAGACTCACTAACCATAACCGTTGCTTCTCTTCTGCACGTGTTGTTTCTTCTACTTCACGATATATGTAAGCTTTTATAAAGTTTAGTCCTACAACATAGTTCAATACATCACTTGTACCACGAAATCCTGCAATGCTCTCGCCAGAATAGTCTTAGAGTATTTGTACCTCTTGTTCCTTCGCAAGATTCAATGTAGCCTTAAAAGTATCAAAGGAAGGTGGAATAGGGAGCCATTCAGTAACCTTATCTTCACACTTTACCGAATACCACTTCATAAACGTCGAACACACAATATTAAAGGTAGCCATTACTATTTTTCGACTACGTGGGGAAATGCATGTCTGAGACCCAGGGCTTGCAGGGAAGAGATATGCACAGCTAGTAGCAGGAGTCACGTGACCAATCATACAGTGGGCGGAGCTTAGAACTTTCTCCTGTACACACGCTAGGTGGAGCTTAGAATTTTCTCCTGCACGCACAAACACACACACACACACACACACACACACAAAGGAGAAAGTGAAACGCTAATTGAAACACGATTTATTTAATAAACGAAATATTCAAGGTGTATATATATTTACAAATATGTGTAATAAATAAGTTAACAATAGACATATCAAAGATTATGGTATCCAAAGGGTACGGTATCATAGGTACCAGGCACCTGGTAACGTTTCCTATAGGTGTTACGGCACACCTTTGTACCCATAAGTTCCTTCACGCCTCCCAGCTTCTGCGCCCGAAAATTGTGGGTACCTACAGTTAGTTGAGGCGGCCGGTCGCCCTCATCATTATCCAAGCACACTAGATCCTTCAACGAATCAAAGTTAACGAACCGCCGATTCGCCTGGTTGAGCGTGATACCCTTAGCCTTCACGATATATTTCATATCCTCCCCACCCTCACCCGTACCCATACGTTTTTGGCCCTGTTGAGACAAAAGAGTCGGCGTTTGTGATGTCTCCATACTCATCCTTGATCTCATCAGTCAACTCTCCGAGGAATTCACCAATAGGATGCATGTATTCACCCTCCCTCTCTAAGAATATCACACCATCTGTATCGGCGTACAAAACCCTCCGCCCAAGAGAATGCAATAGGCCTCAAAGTTTGATGCGTGCGTAGGCCGTTCTGAAGCTGGCTACAGGTATGTTTGTAACCCGTGAGGTATCTGTGGCCAATTCGGTATTGTTGTACTTTATTATGTAAGTATTACCTACATTGACATTCCACATGACCTCTTTATCGGGAACGTTGGCATAATCGCAGATTTCACTATAACTTTTTGCCAAATGAACGTTCCCTTTGCGAGTATTCTGTGCAAATTTTCCCCAAAGTCTGTTTAGACATAACTTTGCACTAAAGCGCTTGCCAGGGCTCTTTACAATTTGGGAACGGTCAAGCTGTATACCTTCACGGTAACGTTGAATATAGGCCGACTTTTCATCTTCGGCGGTATCAACTCGCGAATACCCTGATGCTTCGACCTTATCCTTCAAAAAAAGCGTTTATATATGGCGTGAAAAGGTTGGGTAGCTTCTGAAACCTCCACACCTCATGTATCTTCAATATTCTGTAGCCATGGCGAACAGCTAGATCAAGCTCTGGACTTGTATATACACACCTCTGATCTTACGCTGGTTCGCTATATGATTACATTCCCCATTGTTCTCCTCTGCGCACTTCACGCACAAGGGAAACATGAGCTTGTGATCGATAACGACGGGTAAGATCGACATCCGTAAATTGCGTCGGAGGAGCACATCTACGAAAGAAAGGCCGAAATAGTACCCGTTCAAATTTGTTGAGAACACCTCGATGGTGTTTATTTCTTCACGGTACTGTCCATCTGTTTCCATCCGTGCATCATACTCATGCTCCCACAAGACTTTGTGAATGTACTGAGAGCCTATAAGTTGATCACGGATGCGGGTCCAAGCAAGACTGTCGGCAGGAGATCTACCGTGGATATCCTACTATTCCACACTCAGGACGGGGGCATCCGTGCCACCAGCAACCGTTAAAGGAATACAGTCTTTTCACCAGTGGCACGGTTTCCATTTAGACCATCAACCCAAAAAACACGACCATTAACCTTAATGGATACTTCACCCGTGTTGTGGGCATGCTTTATGTATACACCTGTCTGCTGCTGTATGTGTATGAGCCAGTAAATAGCCTTGTGCCCATAACTGCGGGGATTGTTTCCTTGAATAACGGCTAAGGTGTCTTTAGGCATGAAGTGATTTTTGAACACCGTAAAACATAATGAGGCGATGGTGGTTAAGACTTGCAACGGATCGCATTTGAAACGGCCTATGTACATCCTTCTAAATGCCTGGAAACATACTCTAAGCACGGGCACATCATTCACGCAATATCGCTCACATTCATCAGCTATATTATAAGGATTAAATTCATTAAAACTGTTGTAGTATCGGTCAAAAACTTCACGTTCATCTGTACTCATACATTCATAGTTAGTGTAATGTTTGGGTGGAGGTAGTCCTACGTAATTTAAAGTTTCGCTAGTGAGGAATGTGTAAGGGAAATATCCTTTAGAAACTTCAGCGGCTAAGCCCATCACCTTGGGTAGCTTTGCTAATTTACAAGGTGTGAATAATAAAGTGTCTTTAAAGTGTACATTACATCTTATTTGCATCTGTATTAGCTTGTTGCCTCTTTTCAAGGGATCACCTGTAAATATCTCAGATAACTCGTACTCAAGCAACTCCTTATAAAGGAACTGTGTGTCAAATTTTGCCCCGTTATGGGCGAGAATATACAGTCATTTTTTTGAACTTGTCCGCTAACTTGACAATATAGGACACAAAGAGTTTCACAGGGCTATCGTGGGCATTCGTTTTAAAAACGTTTGTCCGTTTACCATTTGTGACACTCATCACACTCGATCTCCATACACTCATCACAGATAGTCTGGCTTACAAGTAAATGTGGAATAACCTCTTTGGTTTCAGCGTTCGTGTATGTTTCTATATCGTAGTACACAGTTATACAAGGGCTATTTTTAGGCTTAGCGTCTTTCATATAACATACATGCTTTACTCCAACCGCCTTATATTTCTCATGGCATGTAGAACAGTGAATTTCATCACATTTATGCTTGAAATTTCCCCAATTATCCATCATATGAAACACCACATTCACAGATTCTCATTTTCCTGCACGTGCCAATTGATTTATGGAGCTCAAAACAGTTATTATTGAAAAATGTGCGTCTACACACATCACAATCCCTCTTCTCAGCTTCAACTACACGGCTTTCACATTTGGAGCTTTTACACTGCTCACATACCATGTGGCAATCTTTACAATGTTTCACTATATCATCCGCAAACTCGATACATCCCTTACACAAATCATGATGTCGTCCATATTTTCGACTTTTATCATAACTCGCGTAAAGGTCCCTTATATTACGGATGGGAGATACGTTGTTCCTGACAGCCCTAAAATAAGTAGGGGTCTTGTACGATCTCTCACACTGCTTTTAAAAAATACACAGTCCTACGACGATCATCCATTCCAAATACAACTATACGACATTCATTTCCTGTTCTACCCTTCTCAGCTCTTCAGGACCCATATTACAGTCAAACTCAAGTTTACAGTCTACAGCTAGTTTACGGGCACGCTCCACTACCGTAGGCAACCAAATGTTTTTGACCGTGTATTTAGTACAGTAAACATACGAGCAAGACTACTGCTATAAAGCCGCAACCACGATCGCGTTTATATGCCGTCATAAATAGCCTGAGAATTGAAGTTAAGAGTATAAGGTGTGGCACTATGACCCGCAACACGGAATACACGGTCAATATTTACCGTGAAGTTGTCCATATTGAAGGCTATACTACTTTGAGAGGCCTGCATTATACGGCCTAATATATACTCTATATCTTCAGCTGCCAAACGTCTGAACGGTATTACTACCCAAAAATCATCTACATCTCCGTCATCTGACCCGAATCCGAAGGACAGCCTCGTCCTGACTTCACGTTCGTCGCGGTTCTGAAGGGCAAACTCTACAATACGTTCAACTATGCGCCGTAGTCCGTGTTCAACACCATTGCTATACATGGATCTAGGATCAACCCTGACTATATACCGATTTCTAGTCAAGGCTGGGGTGGGGGTAGCGGTGCGCACCAACTCGAATGTTATGCCATCCTCAACAGAACGAGAAGCTGCTGTGGCTGGAGGATGTACCCGGAATTGAACAGGAATAAGGGGTATATTTGAGGAAGGTACTATTGTGGGGGTTGTTCGTAAGACGTAGAGGTTGGGGCTCTATTACTGGGGTCTAACAACCGGCGCAATCCTGGCGCGCTTTATACCTGACGTCGTGGGTTCATCATGCCTCCGCTTTGAATTGGCGCGTGCTACAGGTATCGCTGGTGAGGCTCGTCAGCGGGATGGATTCTGTGATCACAACTACACTGTCGTGGGGGTCATCTGTAATATCGATGATGGGGTGCTGTACCTCATTGTCATTCACGGTTCTGTGGGAGAAGAGAAAAGCAAGACTAGAATATAGAGTCATCACTTAAATATTTATTATATTTTGTAAATGACCCACTTAGGAGTGTGACGTTTAGAAATGGATTCTGTAGAAAAATTCAGATTCACGAGCCCATCCACATGTATTATATCTGGCCCTACAGGATGTGGTAAAACTGTGTTTATGCTTAAAATCATTAAAGAAAAGGGAGAGATGTTCTCAAAATTTGTGCATAAAGTTATATGGTGCTATTCGACGTATCAATCAGTGTTCAACGAGTACCAAGATGATATTTTGTTCCACAAAGGTGTATATGACGTTAATTCGTTAAAGGGAAATGAACATACAGTCATTGTAATTGACGATCTCATGTTGGAGATGGATAAAACGTTTGCCGAGACATTTACAGTATTCTCCCACCATCTTAACATAAGCGTGTTCTTCATCAATCAGAATCTATTTTTCAAAAATAGATACATGCGCGATGTGTCGTTAAATACACAATATCTAGTCTTATTCGCGCAACGTAGAGATGTATCACAAATTGGGGTATTAGCCAATCAAATGTTCCCGAATCAGCGTAAGGAGTTTTTGGAAGTTTATAAAGAAGCTACAAGCCGCGTTACGGATATTTGCTTTGCGACCTTCATCCGCGAAACACGTTTAGGGTGCTTCTAAGAACGAATATATTTCCAAACGAGCCTGAAACGGTGTATATTCCAGAATGACAAAGAGGCTAAAGAAATACCATGAATTAATAAAAATCTATCATCGACTGCCCCGGGCAATGCAGCAGATGTTTGCTAAAAATATCGACTCCGACTTTTTAAAATGCATCTGTGAAATCTGTCTTAACGTTATAAATTGCAATGTATCAATGAAACCCTCAGAAGGCTCGCCTACGCCGTTACAAAACATAATACGTGCACTCTCGTAAAAGTCAAACTGTAGGGAAGAAAAACGAATTATTGTACAAAGAGGAGGGTCATTCCTCCCCATCTTATTTTCAGTTTTGGGTCCTTTACTGACTAGATTATATAATGAAGAAAGTGGTAGTGATTCCACACGAGGTGTATGCTTCACTGCAAAGTTCAAAGAATCCAGACACGGATCTAGATCCCCGTAAAAGCAGGCTTAAAAGAATGGAAAGCGAATTGTTAACCTATTAAACAGTGAAAAAACACCTGATGAAAAAGAATCTTATACCAAGAAGCTCTGCAGAAATTTCTTCACGAGTACGAAAATTATAAGAATCCGACAGAGATTCCCGTGGTTATTAGGCACAGCACGGGAACGATGGACATGGTGACATAGGGCCTGTGTCCGACGATAGAGCTGACCAACCAAAGATTAACGGGTCGGCACAACATATCGAGCATGTATTAAAAAGCACCTCCCACATACATTGAGGAATAAAGGTTTAAGTCTTTATAATCTATTGAATGAGGACCCCACCATACAATGGACCGATACAGGTGAGATCATTGTGGAAGGAGCAAAGGTACAGGGATCGAATATCGTAGACATCGTCCATGATCTGGTGAGAAAGTGGGATAGGCCCTCACCATCAGGATGGAAGCATATTAAAGCAAGACTACAACAAATAAATGTCCCCAAAACAATGATAGGAAATCTGAACAGGTTAAAAGACTTGGAACATGCATCGCACGTGACACAATTGAAGACGCCATCACCCCGGCGGTAACACCTCTGAAGAGGAGAAAGAAGAGGTTAAACAACGATCAACCCTACCCACGTGCCTCTAAAATACGCAAATGGCTAACATATTAAGAAGAGCTATTATGATATTTCTAGCCCAGCCTCCTACGGAGGCGTAGATAGACTGTACAGAAGTGTTTACGGAGTGGGAAAAAAGATTGAGAGTTTTTGCGGGAGCAGGATGCTTATACACTTCATAACCTGTGAGAAAAAGGTTTAAAACAGCCAAGACAACAGCTGCTTCGATTGACTCTATTTGGCAAGCAGATTTAACAGACATGCAAAGATATTCAGTGTATAACGATGGTTACCGCTACATCCTATTCATAATAGATGTATTCTCTAGATATCTGTGGCTAATTCCTCTGAAAAATAAATCGCCTGAAACAGTTGCTAAAGCCACCAAAACGTTGATGTTGAAAGAAAACAGGGTTCCTGGCTATTTTTGTACGGATATGGGGAAAGAATTTATAGGCCGAGCTTTTCAGAACATGTTGACAGAGTTTAATATCAGCTACTACACTACCAATTCTATACATAAGGCTCTTTAGCTGAAAGAGTTCAACGTACCATAAAGGAACGCATGCACCGCTATTTTACACATAAAACACATCAGATTTCTAGACATTCTGGAATCACCTCATCATCTACAACCGCTCACACCATCGCACGATTGGGAAACACCTAACGAAGTTTTAGAAAGAGGTACGCGCCCAGAGGTGAGAAGAGATGGAGCACCACCACCACACTCTACATTTCAAAATCAATGATTATGTAAGGCTGTCGCGTTCGGGAAATAAATTCGCGAAGGGATTTGAGCAAGGATGGACACGAGATTTTTAAAGTTAGGGCTATGAAATCTAAAGACGAGATAATGTTGTATTACGTAGAAGATTTGAATGGGGAAGAAATCGCAGGAGGCTTTTACCGCGAGGAGTTGCAGAAAGTGACATTTAATTTAGGAAAAAATGTTTTAAAATTGAGAAAATTTTAGGAAGCAAAGGTTCAGGAAAGAGAAAAATGTACCTGGTGAAATGGCTAGGATACCCAGAAAGCTTCAACACCTATATAAAAGCTGATGCAATAATGAAGCTTAAATAGTATGCAACATGGCGCCTAACCATTTCTACGTCACACTCCCGTCCTCCTGTCCCTGTCTGTACACCCTAACAACACACTAGCCAACTTTGTAACAGAACTCCATGGACCCATTGAATTGGGTCGTGATACGTGAGGTGGGTATATGCGAAATTCAGTTGAATACCCTTTTTTAAGTATTGATTATAAAGAACCCGTTTTTACGATCTTAGAGACTGTAATGAGTGTGAAAAAGCCGGGGTAACTCGGGATGAAACCATGCGTACCGCCCTGACTGGGATGCACGGTATTACAGTACAAAGTAACACTAGGACCGGGTCACTATGGTGAGGCCGAGGATGTTGTGAGAGACTTAAACGTAAGTTTAAAAAGCTCAAATCTTACGGCGATTTAGTATACGAAATCGTAAACAATGATCCCATGCATGCATGCATGCACTGTGGCCCTAAAATCGCAGGCTAACCGAAATATTAAAGACCAAAGAGTGTTCAAAATTATGACCGATGGACGATATCGATCAGTCATCCAAAGAGATACATTTCACGAGGCACAACACGACTTGTCCAGCCTAATGTATCAGTTGAAATTGGAGAAAATGGTTGACGGCTAAACCCCAGACATGTGCTATATTTACAGCAATATAGTGGAGCACCAGTTTGTTGGGGATACCCAGGCACGCCTGCTGCGCAAGCGCACATCCCAACCATAGAGGAAGGAGTTTGAGTATTACATATGACAGACCCCATTATGTGAATGTCGCAGCTAATCTAATAACCAATATCTCAATATATATAAGAACGATTGAGGGAAAAATTTCCCATTCGGTAACGGGAGCTTAACAGTGAAGCTGCACTTTCGACGCACTGAGTTATAATGGACAGAAAGCCTTTCACAGTCTATCGAGGTATGAGATACCAGCGTGGTAGTGGACTTGGATCCATTTTTTAACCATACTACGTACGGCTGTCCCCTTGCTGAAGAGGGGTGCCAGATACTCGGGAGGAAAGCGTTACAATCAGGTCTTAACACGAGAAAACATATTGGCTGGGCTAAACCTAAAGAAGCTCTAAAAAACACTTAAAGCGTACACGGGACGAAATCGTCAAAGATGCAAAGAGAAAAATGCGTGGTGGTGGGAAGAAGAAGAAGAAGGCTGTCCGGAAGAAGGGATTACCACCACGTGGCATTAAACGTAAAAGGATATCAAAAAAGAAGTGTTCTAAGCGAATGAAACCTATGGTTGACCATTTTTTTGACTGATATAAGCTAAGGACATTGATCTCATGAATCATAGTTTGTTTACTACTTGTCGAGAGAGGAGGCACTATTTCTAACTCGTCATGGCACGCTTCATCCATCCGTGTAGTTCACAATGTTGTAAATCGGAGCTGTCCCTCTTTGACATGCCTCCAACTCAAGTTTCTATTGAACACAGTGACTTTATTACAATTAACCCTTTAAACACAATTAGTTCCCCGAGTGCCCCTATAGAATTCGTGATACCCAGCTCAGGCCCTTACTTTTTTACCAAGCTTTGCACATGTACGCTAAACTACGTATAGCCCATTCTGATGGAACGGACTGTGATGACAAATATGCTGTATACCCTGAAACAAACTTTCTGAACTCCTTATTCAACCAGTGTGACGTATATTTAAATCAGGTCAACATATCGGCAGGAACGGGGTACTACCACCTACGATCCTATCTGGAAAATGTGCTGAACTTTTCCAAAGAAGCGAAGGATACCTTTTTAAGTGCCGAGGATATTATCAAGCTAAAGACGAAAGTAGTATAAAGGACAAATTTAAAAATTCTAAAAAGAAGATATACGAGTGTTTTGGACGCCTGCATACAGATTTCACATTCCAGGAGAAGTTGCTTGTGAACGGGGTGGATATGAAAATAAAGCTCACCCGCACGAATCCTGAGATCTGTTTAAATCTGGATGCTCATCGAAGAGGGAGCAAAACCCGTTGTGATTCACATTATGGAGACATACCTCCGCGTACGGCGAGTGAAATTAAGTTCACCAAACAAATAGAAATTGAGAAAAATTTACTACACGCCACAGTAAAATACCCAATTAACAGAGCACAGATCAAACTATACACGGTGCCAGCAGGGTTGGCATCGAAGCAGATAGAAAATATCGCCCTGGAAATCTACCTAAAAGGATATTAATGGAATGCAGGACCATGCTTCGGTGAATGGAAAATATAAAAAGACTGCCTTAAATTCGAGAATTTCGGCCTTAAAAATATAACTATACGTTAATGGATATGGATTATTCATCAGACGCGGTGTTCCCGCTTTGCGCGAGAGCATATAGTAATCTGGCCATATTGCAGGTGATTGTGATGAGCTCGGAATGGGTAACGCAGAAAGTATTCATCGATCAATTTAACCTTTATCCGTTTGACATCACACCTGCTTATATGCTAGTGTAAATACACACTTAAGTCCACAACAGAGTGGAAACATCTCAGTCAGATTGGAATTTGCCAAGCCGATAGACGTGCCTATAAGTGTACTAGTTTACCTCGAGTCACAAGCGCTAATAGAAGTAGAAAGATTTAGGAGCGTTGTCACTGACTTTTAAAATGGATGCGAATACACTTCAGAGAGTAATGAATAGTGAACGAATCACACGTTCCAAATTTATCGGTGTTTGCGAAGAATGAAACCTCGAAATTGCCATCTACGAGAAATTGCGGTAGCCTTATTGTCAACACAGATGTTATTGGCAGTGAAGGGATTCATTGGTTTGCAATCTATTTTAAAAATAAGGATCGCATGTACTATTTTGATTCACTCGGCACTCAACCCTGGAGTGACCCTGTTATTGTAAAATTTCTCGATCAGATGCATATCCCCAAAGTTGTATGGAATCCCTTCCGGATACAAGGATATTTTAGTAATACGTGTAGAATGTACTGCCTTTCATTTCTCATGCATATGTCACGTGATAAAGAATTTATAAATTTTTTAAATTATTCGACCCGTGTCACACTCAACAAAACGACGAAATGGTATGCAGACAGATAAAAAGCCGTTTTCCGATTGTGCGTACTCGTTGTATAGTATGATGTTGTGTTTGTGTATATATATATATATATATATATATATATATATATATTATATATATTTGTAACCAATAATGTTACTTTGTATATTCTGTAGCTTAAGATGGTTATTGTACTAAAAACATGATTTCTTTCATTTAATAAATTGATGAAAATACATTGTCTTCTTCCCCGAAAAAAAGATCGAAACATAAAAAAAATACTTACATTATTTCGTTAATGATGTGACAATCGTTGGGTTGACTGCTCGGTAAATCTCCTATCTCTGTATTCAAGTCCACGACATAGGTTTCTTCAAAACGAAAAGATTGTATAACACGTGTCAAATCTTCATCGGGCCTTAAAGGAGAAAGAATAATTCATTAGTTCATACATAATCTTTTTTAATAAAAACCCAATTGTTTAAAACATATGCAGAGTATACATATATTAAGAGTATTACAATGTGAAGATATCTTTGAACCACTCAGAGTAGTTCTTTTAAGAGAAAATGCCGAATAACATTTATTACCGAATTTATAAAATTATTTTAAACATGCAAAAGTTTGCTATAAAAAAAATTCGATGAATCAAAACAGGACTTTAGCATAATATTAATTGCATACTTATCTATAATTGCGAGTACCTAAATGGAGCATTTTTAATGTGACGAGATGAATTACTACAACCCTTCATATATATGATAAAATAATCCAGAACAGCGCTCTTTCTCCTAATGACAGGCACATTAAATAAATAACCAGTTCGCGAATAATTGGCTACAAAAACTAAAATTACAGGCACATAATACTTACATTTCTACGGCAGTCCCTTGCGTCGGATCGTAAGGAGCGTCATTACAAATATCATCAACGGCTTGCGTTGAAAATAATTCATCCCGATCAGCTGCGTTAAAAAGATTAATTGTGGGCAACGCCGCAATGTCACCATCTTGATATAAATCCGGTAATCTGTAAAGTTCTTGGTTCATGGCGGAGGGAATGTTTATTCACTGGTGAAAATAACTACTGTGACTCCCAGCTGAAAATATTTCCTTTTATATGCATGATGCCCAAGCACCACCCCAAAAGACTAATAGGCGGTTCTAAGTTGCTATGTCAAATTTGTGTACCAATCGTAACACCTATATTACGGGTCCACGCTTTGGACGTCCTGATTGGTCGACTAATGGTGTCTTTATCTTCTCTCAGTAGATTTAATGCTCATATCGTGTATTGCCACTTGCAATCGCTACCTTGACAATATTTGCAATAATATTTGCGCCCATACTATTCTCTGTTTTCCCATTTTAGATCCCACCCCTTTATGCAATATCCCTCACCCATCTGCAACATTGACCAACATTTGCCATCTCTATCACGACAATATTTTACATTATTATTACTATTATTTGCGGTCATACTACTCGATCCTCAACTCTGGTTCATGTATTCGGCTTGACTTTTTACTTGTCAATTCTCGCGTAGGAGTGTGATTAAATTGTGTTTAGCTCGTGAAAATTAATGTCTGGTTGGGCTGGTAGATAAATGGGCGCCCTAGGTATCCTAGTGGTTAAGACGCTGGGGTGCTGAGTGGTGGTTGAGAGATCGAGTCCGGATGGTGACATTGTAATTTCTTGGTACATACAATCCCCGATGAGCCGGGTGTACCTATGTGAAATGGAGAGTAAAAGAAGCCAACTCACCACTTCATCAAATCAACTCGAGAGGAGGAGCGATAAGCTTAATCTTCGTAGAATCATCGCAATAATAATAATAATAATAAACCTTTCCATTTTTTCTTTCATTAATTTTATTTCAATAAGAGAGAGAATGATTATGGAGAAGATACCACACAAACTACACGCAAAGAAAAATAGTTCGGATTAAACGTTAAACTATAGGTCTAAGGCGGGTGACAAGTTGATCTTTGTCAAAATGAACAATTCGGGGAGAAGGAAAACCGATTTAGCTTATTATTATTACTGTAATTTGTACCGCCATATATATATATATATATATGTATATATATGAATTTCAAATTCCGTTTTACTTTCACTAGCAAAAGTAATTTTATTCAATTCCAATTATTGAGTACTTCCAAAGTGCATGTGTGTTAATTTTGAAAAAAATGTATAAAAAAATTAAAATAATAATAATAATAAACCTTTCCATTTTTCATTTTCATTTATTTCATTTCATTTGAATAACAAACGCAAAGAAAAATAAAATAGATTTATATATACACTGTAGTAGCAAGCAAAGCTGGGCACTTGCGGTTTTTTTTGCGGTACTGCGGTACTGCGGTACCACCGCACTACCAAACCGGTACCGCATAACGCAGTACCGCAAAGGATCGCTGAAAGTACAGGCTGTACTTTCAGCGATCCTTTGCGGTACTGCGTTATGCGGTACCGGTTTGGTAGTGCGGTGGTACCGCAGTACCGCAGTACCGCAAAAAAACCGCAAGTGCCCAGCTCTGGTAGCAAGGGAACAAAATTTGGCGTCGAGAGAGGTTTTCTTAGGCTGTATGGTTGAAATTAGGCCAAATGGACCTTTGCGGTCTTCAAATAGCTTCGGGCCAGCCAGGTGTGAGCCTTATGCGTGTCGAGTTTACCTCGTTATACATTTTTTTTCCAGAGATGCTTTCAAAGAAAGGAAATGGCAAAAGTAAATAGTCACTTTAGGTGAAGTTAGTCAAAATAAATAGTTTTTCTATATATATATATATATATATATATATATATATATATATATATATATATATATACACAGGGTGTCCGAGAATTATCTGTACAATTTTTGGCTGTTATTAAAAGTCAACCATGAAGTGTAGAAATTCCAGTGTTGTTCCATTTTACAGAGAATCTCATTAAGTTTTTTCTGATACCAAGTTTTGACAAGTTTTTTCTTTTTCAAATATTCATACACACCCCTCATCCTTAATGAATCCACAGGAGAAAGCACAGTGTATTGAATGGTTTATCGAAACAAAATCAGATACACAAGTTCAACGAAGGTTTAGAACTAATTACAACAGAAACCCTCCATCAAGAGTAACCATACGAGCTTGGTATAAAAGGTTTAGGGAAACTGGAAGTGTAGAGCATAAGAAAGGAGCAGGGCGGCCTCGAACGTCTTTTGAAAATGTCGAGCGCATTCGAGAGGCTTTTGTTTGCAGTCCACGCAAGTCGACAAGAATTGCATCACGAGAGTTACAGATACCTCGTTCGACAGTGCATGATGTCTTGCGTAAACGTTTGAAGTTGCATCCTTACAAGTTGCAAATCTTGCAACAGGTTACGCAAGAAGATAAGGTCTCCCGTAAGGAATTTGCAATGACTCTGCTTGAGAGAGTCGACCAGGACAATGCGTTCTGGGCAAGAATCATGTTTTCGGACGAGGCAACTTTTCATGTTTCAGGCAAGGTAAACAAACAAAATGTGCGCATATGGCGATCACAAAATCTACATTGTATAGAAGAGCACATCAGAGACAGTCCTAAAGTTAATGTGTGGTGTGGCCTGTTACATGATCGCGTGATTGGACCATTTTTCTTCGGTGAATCAACAGTGACCTCCAATACCTATCTGGACATGTTGCAACACTTTGTCTATCCGCAATTGGAAGCACTGCTTCCACGCATCATTTTTCAGCAAGATGGCGCACCGCCACATTGGGCCTTGATCGTCCGTAAGTCCCTGAATGAGACATTTCCAAACAGGTGGGTTGGCCGTGGAGGTGCAATTCATTGGCCGGCTAGATCTCCCGACATCACACCCTGTGATTTCTTTCTTTGGGGATTCGTCAAAGATCTTGTGTACAATACGCGGGTGACAGACATTGATGATTTAAAAGCAAGAATCACAGCTGCTATTGAGCGAATTGATGTGGATATGCTGCAGCCTACATGGCAACATTTGGAGCAGTGGCGGCTCGTGACTAAAAATTCTAGGGGTGCTGTCTCTAAGAATGGGTTGAAATAATTACTGAAATAAAAGGATGAGCATTGAGCAATGAATAAAAGTTTCAAAAGTTATTGAAAAAGTTACTCAGTGAGCTCATCCTTATATTGTTCTTGATTATTTCAATTGTAAATAAAAAATTTAGGGCACTAGTTCCGCAGTGCCTACCGACGAGCCGCCACTGATTTGGAGTATCGATTGGATGTTTTGCGAATCACTGATGGTGCACATATCGAATGTTTGTAACAACGTTACTTTAATAAAAGAAACTTTTGAAAATACAGATTCTAAATAATCTTGTTTAAGAATTTTACGTGTTATCAAGAATTTTATTAAAAGATGAAATTGTACAGATAATTTTCGGACACACTGGAATTTCTAAAAAACTTGTCAAAACTTGGTATCAGAAAAAACTTAATGAGATTCTCTGTAAAATGGGACAACACTGGAATTTCTACACTTCATGGTTGACTTTTAATAACAGCCAAAAATTGTACAGATAATTCTCGGACACCCTGTATATAAAGTGTGTATTGTTATTTTTGTTTTCTGCTGCCATTTGGTTTTTCTTCATTTCACACACGGGGGGCGAGGGGGAGTGGTTATGTTTGAATGTAATCTACGTTTTTCACTCCATCTTAGACCTACAGTATACACAGTAGACACACGGGGGGCTTATGTTTGAATGTAATCTAATTTTCAACAGTGATTTCGAAATAAGGTCAATAATATGTGTGTGTGTGTGTGTGTGCCGTCTTCAGTTTTTCGAGCATTAACTCTCTTTCTCTCTCACTCTCTGTATAAATAGAAATTAGATTCAGTTAGATATATAGAAAGGATTGTCAAAAGTAAATAGACAGTATACATTCTAAGGTGTTAGAATAAATGAAAGCGTTTCATGAATTATAGGTAAATTAGGTATTATTCTTAGAGAATATGTTACTGGAATAATGTACAATATAAAGAGTCCTGTGTATTTCTTTTATTATTAATATTAAGATGAATGATTTCTTTTGCTACGCCATGGATTAATTGTCTACTGTATTTCTTTTATTGTTAATATTGGGAATCGTTTAAATAATTAGTTCTCTTGCTGAACAACTTTAAGGAGAAAGTCGCTCTTGCCTTTAATAAATAAATAAATAAGTGGAAACTCGTCTAAATAAGTTAAAATAAATGGCGCAACCTGGCAACTCACCCTAATAAGGTATACCTGAATATAATTAAATTAAAAAACACTATTTGGCAACTCATCTAAATAAATATATAGTGCTCCATGGTAACCCCTCCATATATAAATAAGTGGTATCTGGCAACTCACAACCCTCTATATAACCGCTGCTTGGCCCCTGGACGCACATAATGCGTCAGACTCCGGTGGAATAAAGAATTCTCTCTCTCTCTCTCTCTCTCTCTCTCTCCTTCTTAGGTTAAGGCTTATGTTAGGTTTCCATTTGGGGGCGTGAGGACATCCCACCTTCTCCCCCAAAGACCATCCTCCTTCTCCTTTCTCTCTCTCTCTCTTAGGTTAAGGCTTTCCCTTTGGGAGGAGGTCATCCTCCCTTCCCCCCTCCCGAAGATCCCTCCCTCCCCCTTTGCAGCATTGATTTGTTGCATACCCCTCCCCCTTCATTGCACAACCCACTCCCCCTTTGTTGCATACCCCTTTGTAACATCTTGCAACATTGATCAACATTGCATTGCAACATTCTTCCACTCGTCCATTTTGCGCCCCTATTACTGCGCGGCACTGAACCCATTCTACCATTTCTATATCCTTTTTCATATAAGGCGACCAGAACTGTACAGCATATTCTAAATGAGGCTTAACAAGCGATTTATATAATGGAAAACAATAACTTCAGACTTATATTCAAATTATGAGAAATAAAACCAATATTCTATTAGGTTTACTGCTCGCGACTGAACATTGTTTTGAGAACTTTAAATGGATCACCTGAAGATCAGGGCCCCCAGCCTTCTTTAGTTAGCCTTATAAATCTAACTAACGAAAATATCACGACCTAATCTAACCAATCGTTACAAGGAAAAGAAGTACCTCAAAAGGTCTTGCGGCCCATACCGTAGGTCAACTGTACGCCCTTGACGATTGGTTAGGTTAGGTCGTGATATTTTCGTCAGTTAGCTTTATAAAGCTAACTAAAGAAGGCTGGGGGCCCTAATCTTCAGGTGATCCCTTTAAATCTTTAGTAACAATAACACCTAAATCTTTTTCTGCAGGAGATTCCTTTAACACACTATTTCCCATAGTGTAGTTAAATTTGCTGTTGTGGTAACCTATATGCATGACTTCACATTTATCTACATTAAATTTCATTTCTCACTTATTACATCACTCTATTAATTATCAATATCGCGTTGTAGATTCTCTCTATGTCATAAACTAATTGGTTTATCCGCAATTTTAGTACCGTCGGCAAATTTAGAAATTTTATTCACTAAATTCATATGAAGATCGTTAACGTATATTATGAAAAAGACTGGTCCCAAAACGGACCCTTGTGGGACACCGTTAGTTAAATTAGCCGACCATGCCTCTTCCCCATTAATTACTACCCTCTATTTTCTACTCGTTAAACAATTATCAATCCAATTAAGAACTTGACCATCTTATTCCCTGAGCTTTAAGTTTTTCTGACAATCGTTTGTAGGGTTCGGGGTGTCCCGCGGGTGTTAAGGTAACTCGTCCATTCACTCGTTCGTAGGTTGGTGCGTGACGACACACCAACCCACGCGACGTGGTCTAGGTGTTCTTCAAAAGTTTTGGAATAAAATACTACGTCATCCATATATGCCAAAGGATACTTTCCCAATGTCTTAATCAATATGTCGTTAACAGCACGTTGAAAACAAAAAGGAGCCGATGTCAGTCGTGGTTACTGGTTACTGCTCGAATCTCATTAGTATGCCATCAGTGAAGGGTTGCCCCGAGTCGCTCTATAGATATTAGGCCTCTCTGAGAAATTATAAAACGTACTTTATACGAATGCCCTATAATTAAAAAATGGGTAGCGTTAGTTGATTTTGGCCTATCAGCATACGTGGAAGTAGGGGCACTGTTTCGGTGGTACTGGAGTAGACTGCAATTATATCCGAGCGAACAAAACTGCAGAAGTATCTCCTGTCCTAAATCTATGTTGTGTAACTCTTACTTCAGAAGTGCTACGTTTCACGTATATACAGGGTGATTCAAAATAATGTAGACACATTTTGAAATTATTTATTTTGGATATTAATTGTACTTAATAAACAAAAAATTTACTATGTACATAAGTAAGCATGTAAAAACAACATTTGATAGTCATTTTATGCTAAATGCTCAAAATGTGGCAAAACGTCCCAAAACAGATCGGCACACATTAGTGTTCATATCAGTTGAGATTTTGCGTACTTGCAGAACAATTGCTTCCTGTAAATGTTACACATTTTGAGGATTAGTACCATACACTTTCTCCTTCAGGTCCACTTACAGATAGAAATTCAGAGGATTAAGATCAGGTGCCCTTGGAGGATATTTAATAGCGGTTACTACCCACAACCCAGGTAATTCTGTATCCAGAAAAGCCGCATGTTTGCGTGCAAATGTTGGATATATTGAACATTCAATATAAAATAACTATTAAACGTTATTTTTTCATGGTTACTTACATACATATTAAAGTTTGTCTATCAAGTGCAATTAGTGTTCAAAATAAATAGATTAAAAATGTGTCTACATTATTTTGAATCGCCCTCTATTTTAAGGTACTCTCATTACGCTTTACTGTATTACTAACATTATTAACATTTCTCATAGAATAACTCGGTGAAATTATATTCATTGGTTTTAGGCTACATGGGAATTCTTTCAGATTGATCGTTAGCAAAAAAAAAAATGTAGTCGCGATGCATTATGGGTTGAAAACAACTAATCATGGTAATCGTTTGAGAGAAATCTAAGAAATCTTAATTGTACTTTGTACTGTATGCAATTCGCAGTTTGTTGAAGAACAGCAACATAAAACTTTGTTCCAAAATGTTGGTGATCCAATTAATTAAAATAAAAAAAAAGATATATTAAACTAAAAGAAAATTTGTAAACGTTCTTCTGTTAGAAGATTCTAGCAGAAAATTTATTTGTACTCTCTCCTATTCTTAACATGACTTCGAAGCCAAAATATTACAAGGTGTTTGTTGAGCTGTACGTAGTTTACTTAAACATAGGTTGGTCAATGCCCATGAAGGCGTTTACAAAATTCACTTTGGTGATTATTTTAAAATTTAGGTGGGCGAGACAAATGATTTATCATAAAAAATAAAGTTTTATAAACATATATAGAGAATTATGGATTACAAACGGGTGATTCAATTCATTCCTACATGCGTATGTTTACCGTATTTAGTGGCTCCCCATCCAGTTAAGGTGACATTAGTGCCAACGAGGTTACGATTTGTATGAGAATCCCAAGGTAAACAAATGGGATTTATGCTTCGCTGAAAGTAAAATAAAGATATTAATGATCATCATATCATATTAGTAATAACACTAATAATATTATATCATATTAGTAATAACATAATAATATATATTATTTCATATTAGTAATAACATAGGGCCTAATAATATCATATTATTATTTCATATTGGTAATAACACTAATAATAATAGTAGATATATAAAATGCTAAAAAATTAATTATTATGATTATCATTATTATTATTTTTTTATTATTATTATTAATTTGGAAAGTAGGATTTTTACTATGTATTTTCATTATAATTCCTATTAATTTTATTTAAACAGTTCTTGTTGAATAAATTCCTGATATAAATTTTAACGCAAGACTATAAATAAAAAGTCCATTTATATATACTGGTGGGGATCAATGATCCCCCATTGTTGGTTCCTTCGTATCACGTGATAAGCATCTTTCAATTTACTAAACTAACATTTGAAGCCGCGTGAATGGTCGTTTTTATATCGACTTAATGCGTGCGTCTGACTCGCTCAGTTAGTGACATTTCGATGGTAAGAAGCGTTGTCTTCAGTTTATTATTATTATAAATAACATAATAATCATAATTAATCATTAGTGAGAACGGTCGGAAAATGGCACAGCGCTTAGGCCAGACTGATGTGCCCCACCAGCCTCATCGGGATTCGAAAACTCGACCTCAATGTTTTCACTTCGTTTAAAGGGAAATGGTATTATCCACTAAGGCACGGGCTCTGGCCAATTTCAGGTAAAATAGGTAAATTAAGAGAAGGATAAGAAACCGGTTTTTATCTATGTTTTCGCGACCTTTTTTCACTCGACATTTTCGAATCTTCAAATTTCTATTAATATCTCTTGGAAGATCGTTTGATCGAGCTGTTTAATCTCCTTCACAACGTCTAAACTCGTATAACGAAGGAGACTTAAAGCTTTACGTGAGATCCGAACTGTACGTGTCGCTACATAATCTGGACGCGAAAGACGATCCCTCATCCAACTACTCGTAATACCCACACGAAATATCGCTCAACTTCGTTGATCGAAAGAAAGCGGTATTGCGACAATGGCCACGACGTAACCCTTTTACAAGACTCGCTTCTGACATTTGCAAATGGAAATAAAAGTAAGGATTTATTAGAATTTTTGCCTTACTACGTTTAAAGCCTTAAAAGAACAATATTATCTTACGGGGTATTTCGGTGTTAGTCTGGGAAGTCTGATAAGAACGACATCGTGGTACCCTTCATCCAATTTGAAACTGGGGTGAAATATGACGTCCGCTACGTTGTAGTCTTCGATAAATTTTCCAAAGTAGTCGAGATTTTCTTCTTGTGGTACAGTGAGATTGTAGTCGCCGAGTCTCACAATATTGGGATCCACTCCTCTATACAGTTAAGAGTAGTTTCTTTACTATTACTATATACTCTCTCTCTCTCTTTCTCTCTCTCTCTCTATATATATATAAAATGAGAGAGAGAGAGAGAGAGAGAGAGAGAGAGAGAGAGAGAGAGAGAGACTAAAAGCAAAATCGTCTGATAAACTTCTTCAGAGAGAATTTTCACCTTTTATACTCATTTGTGTTATTAAGAAGTTAGTTTTGATACTTCTTCTTTATAAAAGGAATGTAAATTGTTGAGAAAAAGAAGTTTTAAAATAGTGTACAAGTTTAGACACGCATGTTGCATCTTACTTAGTTAAAAATAAGAAGTTTCAGGCGGTAAATAATGAAGTTTACCAAAGAAATTTTAATTTCTTAATAAATAATTTTAATCAATATTCATATAAAAATATATTTAGTCAAGAAGATAAATGTACAGTTTTGGTAAAAAATTCGCCGAGAAACAAATTTTGTGAAAAGCATTAAAAAGTTATTAATTAGTAACGATTGGGTTTTGCTCTTCACGTGTTATTATTATTATTATTATTATTATTATTATTGTCACCAAAAAGAATAAAATAGAGAGTATTAACAATAAATAATCTTTTTATACTTTTCAGACTTTTAGCGTTGTAGGCGAACTTTTTTCCGAAACTGTAAATGCATTATTAAAGAGTTTAAAGATAAAATGTGTAAACGTTCGTATAGTCCCCTGCTATAGTTCAGCTCCACCTTCTCCAAGATGGATGTGACAGCAACGCAGTTCCTCTTTCTACCCAGCCATCACTCCCTCCCTCTCGTTATCCCCCCTCACGTCCTTCCCCTCTCCTTACGCTACACCAAACACGACGATATTACGAGATCAAATCGTCTCTATGGAATCGCACAATAACTGAAATTAATCATCATAATGTAGAGGAATACAACACTTATTGGACTGACTGAAGATCAGGGCCCTCGTGTATTCTTTTTTGCTTTACAGTACCAAATATAATAATAAATTAAATTGAATGCTCGGTTAGGTCAACTGTACGCCCTTGACGATTGGTTAGGTTAAGTCGTGATATTTTCGTTAGTTTTAACGAAGATATCATTTGGTAATTGAGGCTGGGGGCCCTGATCTTCAGGTGATCCCACTTATTTGTAAGTGTTAATATCGTGTCGTGTTAATATTGTAAGTGTTAATATCGAAACTCGCGTGACACTCTGTATATAAAATGCAAGTTTCGAAAATTTTTTAATTTTCTTTCTATTTTATATTTGTTGAGTAATTGATGAATTATTTCTTTTTTAAATTACCTAACTATGATTTAGATTAAGCTTAATCATGTAATCGTGTTAAATTTTGCAATGTTCATTTTTTTATACATTCTCTCTTAGTTGTAAAAGAGGTCATAACTTACCAAAACTTGCCAACATTAAATAATAATGATGTCACCAAATTATTAGTATACAGTATAAACCCTTGTAATTTTTCAAATTATCATTCTCATTATTCTAATCTGACCTACACTAAAGGCTGAAGTATTACCTGTAATATTTTAGAAGCAGTAAATTCAGTCAGAGGATCTCTTTGTCTTCTCCTATGAGCCCTGCTTTCTCCAGAGAACTTAGTTTTAAAATAGAATAAATAATTTCCCGATACGCTACAAGAAGAATCGGGGAACCGTCAGATAATTTAGTAAGTTTTCACAGAATTCTCCGATTCACTTCAAGAAGAAATCTTAGAGTAGTATAAGAGAAACTACTTCGATTCCCTACACGGTACCAGCTACTCCAGAGTGACAAATTCGTTGCTGCCACCTAACCAGAACCCCCGTCAACCTCGAAACACCCAAAGCCATAGAAGGAGCGTTAACATATATATATATTACAGGATAACTGCCCTGTTCATACTGCCAGGATCATCAGACGGTGGTTTCGGAAACAATGAGATGTCGAGCTGCTGAATTGGTTCACCAAGTGGTGTGACCTAAACCCCATTGAAAATGTGTGGGCAAATGTGATTAACGTTTGGGAGCTTGGGCAGGAGCGGACATCTCGGCACCTGCTGGAACACATCATGGCAGAGTGGAAACTTTTCCGCAGGAACCCACGAGCCATCTACAATCATGTGGCATCTGTTCCAAATAGGCTACGAGAGGTCATTAATAATAATGGAGGATGGACCAAGTATTGAGTAATTGTGTATAATAATGTTATGGTTGTGATGTAGTAAATATATACTGTATTTATTTACTTGAACAATTGTCAGTTCCTTATAATTAGAACATTGTTTTGTATGTTCTTAAGAAAATCCCTAAATTTACTTGATTCATATTTATTTTTGTAATAAAAAATTGAACTGTTATCATTATCTCTCCATGGATAGACTTTTTCCTCGATAATAATTTGTTGATGATGCATAGACTTTAAACAAAAATGTTATTGCCTGGGGGAAAAGTCGATACTACAACTTATCTTACGTTTTAACTATAGTATAACATGGCCACATCAAAATCTTATGATTGAAAGTTTTTAAAGTATCCCACGTTTGTGAAATAACCAAACTACTCTATTCCCTAAATTTGGGAATAATGCATGACTAAAATACATAGTCGTCGTAGCATTACCTCCAAAACTACAGTGAACAATATATTTAAAGTATATTTGGTTTTCAAAAACTAAAAGTATTACTATGACAAAACCTAAGACGGGGAGGAGAAGAGGGAGGGAGGGAGTGAGAGTGGGAGACTGGGGTTTAAGAAGGACTGCGCTGTTACCACATCTCTGAGAGGGTGGAACGAAATTATTGCAGGCGACTGCGACTGTACAATGATTTTACACTTACTGTGTTAAGAAGCAGTGAGCTGCTGACATCACCCATCGTCTATTGATAAGAACTCCATCACACAACCAACGGATGCTCTCGCCTCGTTTTTCACCAATCTGGGCCTGACAACGAATACACATCTTACTCCTTTATATATATATTATATATATGTGTGTGTGTGTGTGTGTGTGTGTGTGTATACAGGGTGTTTCATAACATGTGGGACGCACTTTCAGGATGGATTCTGGACCTGAAAACCATGAAAAAAGTCTATATAAACATATCCCCGAAATCGCTTTGTTTCAGAGTTACAGCCCGTTTTGTGTTCCAGCAATTCTTTTCGCAAACTGTTTACAAACACTGCTTGCCGACAATGTTTGTGAGTGTGTACGAAACTTATTTCATGTAGGGCCTTGCCGATTGTAATGTTTCGTACACTCCATGACATGTTTCAATATCGTTGAGTGTAGAGCCATCAGTCAGTCAGAGGTGCATCGCGGTGTTTCACTGTTCGTATTCGTAACTTCTTACCGTGAATAAGTGCAGTCTAGTGAAAAAAAAACCTTAAAAGTTTTTGTGCTATTCAGTGATAGTGTGCATTTGGGTGAGAATGGAGGCTTAGTCAAACAGAGAAATGGCAGACATGCATCTCATGTATTGACTTGCCGAGTGTAATGCGGCCGCAGCAAGACGTCTGCATACGGAAAGGCTTCCGAATCGCCGTCTGCCAGATGAGAAGACCTTTCAGAGAATAGACGAACGTTTTGGTATACAGGATCATTCAACAAGCGAGTTTCAGAGGGTGGTAGACAAATCAGCGCAAGAACTGTTAGGTTGGAGGAGCGGGTCCTGAATCGCGTGGAGGAACATCCTGGTGTCAGCACCCGAAAGACAACAGCAGCAGAGGGTGTAAGATACACAACTGTGTGGAGAATTTTACGGGAACAGCTTTACCCATATCACATTCAGAGAGTTAAAGGCCTTACTGAAGCTGATTTCCTACCACGAGAGGCTTTTTGTACTTGGTCCTTCAACAGTGTGCTCGCGATCCTCTTTTTCTATCCTCCGTGTTGTTCTCTGATGAGGCTGCCTTCACAAGAAATGGCGTGATCAATTTTCACAACACTCATCACTCGGCCGAAGAGAATCCGCATGCCATCATCCAGTCAAGGCACCAACAACAATTTAATATCAATGTATGGGCAGGACTTATTGCCGACAACTTAATAGGTCCTTTTGTTTTATCTGGAAGATTAACAGGAGAATCCTCCAATTTCTTAAGGAATGATTTGAGCGATTTACTAGATGAAATTCCTCTTGGTCTCCGACGTCGTATGTGGTTTATGCATGACGGCGCTCCACCTCATTTTAGTCGACTAGCCAGAGACTATTTCGATGACCATTTCTCTGACAAATGGATAGGCCGTGGAGGACCCATTGCGTGGCCTGCTCGCTCTCCGGACCTGAATCCACTCGATTTTTACTTGTGGGGTCATCTGAAATCCATCGTTTACGTGACACCCATTGACAACGTTGAAATGTTTCGCCAACGTGTAGAACAAGGATGCCAGAAAATCCGAGCAATACCTGGAATGTTTGAACGCGTCAGACAGTCTATGACAAGGTGTGTTCAGGCGTTTTTTCAAACGCAAGACGGTCATTTTGAGCACTTCCTTTAAAGTTAAGCCGGATACTTGCTGAAACACATAACGTGCTGTAACTCGGAAACAAAGCGATTTCGGGCATGTTTATATAAACTTTTTTCATTGTTTTCAGGTCCTGAATCCATCGTGAAAGTGCGTCCCACATGTTATGAAGCACCCTGTATATATATATATATATATAATATATTATCTCAGGCTCTCATTCGAAATTTATTTCTGTACGTACAGTATATAGCTATATTTCAAATAATTCTATACTTGCAGCTACGAATATAAATGAAAATTTCTATACATGATAAAATTTTTATACCAATACTTAACAACATCAGTTTGAAATAAAACAATAAAAATATGTCATATACAAAGTTTCATTATTTGGATCCTTCTCATGCTCTAACTAACTCCATTTTGAGAAATAAAATGAAAGTTAGATCATTCTAAATATCTAATTACATTTGGAGAAGTAACTTCGATGGTGGGAAATCATATACGTTCTATATTTCGGCTCTTTTGGGCGTTATTCCAAAAGAGGAATACTATATTTGTTAAAAATGTATTTTTGTACATATACCTATTCTTCTACAGTCGTTAATTTTTTTACCATACGTATACCTATATGGTATGCCATCTCTGATTTGGAGCTTGGAACGAACTTCCGCAAGCGGAGCAGAACTCGGAATGGGAGCTCGGAGCAAAGAAAAAAATTTAAAGGTGGAGCAGGAATACAACCAGGAGTTACGATGTACAACGGCGTTCGAAGCAAATCAAGTTGGGTCCTTCCTAACTAACAAACCAACCAACCAACTAACCATATATGTTACACACAGACCGTGCATGGAACAAGAAACTCTTCTGGGATAATTAAATCCACTATAGTTCGAATAAGTAATGGTACGAGTAAATGTCAAATACTAAAGTTTTTCTTTTTCATAATGAAAGCACAACGTGGGCAACAAGTCAAGAAAAAAGAGGCCCCAAAATATAGCTTCCCTCACCAGCTATCTACTGAGCAGATATGCTAAGCAGATAGGACAAAACTTTGGGACAGGGTCTTGGGTTTAAAGCTTACCAAAAACAGCTACATTCAGAACCTCAATATACGTGTCGCGTATAGGTTGTGCGAGCCTCTGCCCGCTTGCGACTTTTTAGGGTTAATGCACTTTGGACAATCCAACGAAGGTGGTCCTTGTTGGGTAAGCTCGGCCTTAGCCGAGAGCATCCGAGTACCAATGAACAGTTTCTACCAGGTTTTTTCCCGAAGGGGTGAATGGAAACACTTCACTTCAAAAATTGGAGTTTTAGTTCACTCATAAATTTTTATTCACAAAGTATATACAGAACGAGACACTACTAATCAGAAATTTACAGGGGGAGAGGTTTTACCCCTTACAACAACAGCTCAAGCAGGAATTTACAGGGGTAGAGGTTCGACCCGTTTAACAATAGTTAAGGTAGGAATTGAAAGCAAGGAGGCTTGTCCTCCTCGAGTAAGAGTTACGGCAGGAATTTAAAATGAGGAGGCTTGGTTTGGTCTAAGCCTCAGACAGGAATTTAAAAGGGGCGAGGTGCAACCTCTTGTAACAATGACCCCGACAGGAAATTAAAATGAGAGAGGAGCCACCTCTGGTAACAACGGCTCAGACAGGAATTTAGAGTGGGAGAGGTGCAACCTCTGGTATCAAGGGCTCAGGCAGGAATTTAAGGCGAGGGGGGCTCGGCCTCCTCGGGTAAAGTCTCAGGCAGGAATTTAAGGCGAGGGGGGCTCGGCCTCCTCGGGTAAAGGCTCAGGCAGGAATGAATTAATTTACAATACAAGAAATAAATAAGCCTCAATTTTGGGGGAATGCAGTTGAAGGTTAAGCTCCCACTTTAGCTGGAGAGCTGAAGAATTCTGACGTTAAGCATAATTTAAGCATACAACGAAATTTAGAAAGATAAAAAGATTAACAAAAAAAAATACAAATTTTTGTAAGGTATACACTTTTGGGTGGCGACATAATGTCGGGGGACCGACATGTACCGAGTACATTAAGCATATTACTAACATATTAATTATTAAGTACATTAATTACCATTAATTACAATTTTAGCAATTTGTTAATTGACATATCTGATACTGAAGTAATCGAAATAGGTGATGTAATTTAAATAATGAAGGGGAGTTCTCCGTTGTTCTATAATTTAAAGGGGATTAACAACAATGTTATATATATTTACAGTTAACAGTGATTACGCCAAATTATGTCAAATATTATTAGAAGAATGGTTGGTTATTATAGTTTGAAAGTCTAATTAGCCAGCGATGAGGAAAGCGGAGAAAAAATACGGTGTACTTTTCACTTGAACGTACACGGACATTAATGATAACGTAACACATAAGCAACGGAATTTGAATGACAATTAGGTAGAAGTAGTAAGTACAGGTAATGAGAACGTGGATAACTATGTGCCTAAGTAGATAATAACCAGTAGCCTGGCAGGGAACAATATGGTATATTATAATAATATAACATCACATCTTAACGTTATAAATTGGTAGCAGAGGCAAGAGAGAAGAGTTCGAATTCAGAGGCTCACTTTTGACGACGTAATTGGAATTCGAACCTTCGTCTCAGCAATAATAAACAACTTGCGAGAGGTGAAATAATAAATAAAAATAAAACATAAAAAGAATACATGTACGTAATCATGATCGTCAAGGGACATGTACGACTGCACAAAGTAGTGTACACAGTCGTCACACAATAAGTTGTGTGCGTAATCTAGACACGAGCAAACAGACTGATAAGTTGATATGGCATAAGTAGACGATAGGTAGATGAATGAATAAGTAATAATATTAATAAAGGATAGCGGTCAAGAAAGAACATGGATGTATGAATGAGTATGGTTGAATAATGAGTATGGTTGAATAATATTTATATTGCATAACACCAGACAGGACACAACATATAAATAATGACTTATAGAGAGTGAAGTTTTTATTATTCTTAAAGAATTTACCATACATTGAATACGAAAGATATCCACATACTAAACATGTGATTCAGTATTCAAGGTATGGAAGGAAATTAAGTTTCTTTATGACGTCAGAGTGATTTACTCTGTACGTACAGTATAAGTCATTATTTGGGAGAGATCAAAGGAGACGAATTAGAGAGGCGCAGCTAAGGGAGGGACATTCGCTGTTTACAGCGAACTTCTAATGTCAAAAACATGGATACTGTTCAACCATAGAAATGGTAAATCGCATGGTTGTGACATACGCAAGAAACTCGTTGCATTTAGGTCTGATCCAATACATCAAAGAAAACGGGTAACCTTTGGTTAGCTTCCGCCCGAATTGTTCATTCTGACGAAGGTCAAGCTTTTCACTCCACCTTAGACCTACAGTTTAACGTGGAATCCGAACTATGCCCCATCAGTAGCCCAGCGTCTTAACCACTAGGCCACCTAGGGTACCCATTTATCTACCAATCACTTTCTTTATTGTGTGGAAGGATGAACAGCTGGGTTTTGCTGCGCGCCGGCTGCCGTCGGGTCTTGAACCCGGGGCCGATGGATTCGTAGTCAGCGACGCTAACCACTACACCACCACTATTGTATTTTTAGCCAAAATCCAAAACTTAAATCTCAGCCGGAAAATTTAAGCGTCCGCTTTTGAAGACACTTAACACGTCCATTTTTTTTATGCAGGAAGGAGGGGCCAAGGGCAAATGCCTGCAAAAGCGTCCCTCCTATAGAAGAACAAGAGAGCCAAAATCAAGGTCCGGGGTTTTCGAGATGCCTAGACACACTGCGTTTGAAAGATGGGATGTCATAGACAGGAGGAAAGATGGATTGAGGAAGATTGATAGCGATATTAAAGAGAGAGTGAGGCAACATTGCGGCGAAGAGAGAGGAGTTGAAGCAGTCAGTAAGAGGCGGGGAATTGATGAGACGAAAAGCCTTTGATTTCACTCGGTGAAGTACGGCTGTGTGGGTTGAGCCACCCCATCCATGAGAAGCATATTCTCACTTAACCTCTTAGAATCTGTTTTGGAAAGAGAGTACATATGATATTTCCAGGAAAGATCACGATAAAAGGAAATGCCAAGAATATTAAGAGAAGAGGAAGGATTGAGTTGTGTATTGTTGACAGTAAGGGGATAATCGTGTGGAAGATTGTGACGAGTAGACAGATGGAGGAATTGAATTTTGAGGCATCGAAAGCCACAAGGTTTTCTCTGCCCCAATCAAAGATAATAGAAAGATCAGAGATCAGGTGTTCCATAGCCGTCCTACCTTTGGGAAGCGGATGGAGAAGTAAAAAGTGGAATAATCGGCATAGGAGTGAACAGGACAGGAAGTGCGAATTAAAAGATCATTAATAAATGAAAGAAAAAGAGTGGGTGACAGGACAGAACCCTCAGGAACACCACTGTTGATAGCTTTAAGAGAAGAACAGTGACCATCTACAACTGCAGCTATAAATCGACCAGAAAAGAAATTAGAGATGAAGGCACATATAGAAGGATAGAAACCAAAGGAGGCAGTTTGGAAATTAAAGATTTGTGCCAGACTCTATCAAAAGCTTTTGATATGTCTAGCGCAATAGCAAAAGTTTCACCGAAATCTTGAAAAGAAGATGACCAAGAGTCAGAGAGATACGCAAGAAGATCGCTAGTAGAGCGTCCCTTGCGGAACCCATACTGACGAACTGAAAGAAGATTGTGGGAAGAGAGGTGTTTAAGAATCTTCCTATTAAGGATAGATTCAAAACCAAACCAAGAAACCAAAGCAATCGGACGATAGCTGGAGGG
>JAJOZX010000342.1:1182500-1190000 GCA_023014485.1 Bathynomus jamesi | reverse complement strand
TTATCTTATGTTTTCTCGTTTTGCCTCTGCTTAAATCAGTCTAGCCTCGGAAATTGCAGTGAAAGGTTAGTTAGTTTCATTATTCCAGTGTACTATTGTTAATTTTTCCAGTGTATTAATTTCACATTTACTATATGTATTTAAAAATAGCTTCTTAATTTTAAATGTAAATCTGTATAACTTAGAATTTAACCCTCTTTTTTCAGTCTTTTAAAATTTGCCTTTATGAATAGGTTATAGAAATTTTCTTTGTCTTGTTTTTCATTCAATTATTGATTTTAATTTCACATTGTTATCATACAGCCTGAAGATGAGCGTATTGCTCGAAACGTTGCGCATTAAAGAAGACTTTTCATGGCATTTACATTTCTCCTTGTCATTGGATTTCTCCTAAATATTAAATTGAAGCTCTGTAGAAGCAACCCGCATGATTATATATACTCAAGGTATGGACAAGATGGCCTTAGGGCTTATCGCCATGTTTGGAAGACTTCACGAAAGTTTCTCAAGTCAAAACTGGACTGTTATTTTCTTGAAATGTGTCGGACCTGCAGGGTTTTCCCGAAATTTGTTTACTTCAAACTCTACCGTGACAATCTATATGACTCTGAATTTTATCAATCGTCCCTGGAATATTTATTAAATAATGAAATTAATTATAAAATCAAAATTTCAGACTCGCATAATAAGTCTCTTGGGCATTATATAACTACTCTTAAAAATACCTTTTCGTTGTTGGACTATTTATTAATAATTTCTCTTGTACAACGTGAACTAGAAAAATTTCACTCTACCATCTTGGAAACACATGAACGTAAGTTAAAGGCTTTGGGAATGAATTCACCAAATTTTTTCAATTCAGATAAGGTAATTTCGAATCTTTCTAGTTACACACTCTCCCCTCGGGAAAAGTTTTTACTGTCACTTGGTTTGCAATTTAAGCTTCCGTTGTTCCAAATATATAAGCCTTCGTTTTTTCTTTACTTTGAAAAATTTTTTAATGGCTTGAAAAATGTTCCCCATGTGGGTGAATTCAATAATTTCAAATGTCAGTTCTCAAATTTAACTCAAGAATTTTTTCATAAACTTAGAAATCTTAAATTTCAATCTTTCATATTTAGGAAGAGTGATTTGCAGTGTATTAAGAATTTGGCAAAGAACCAGGAGATTGTCGTGACTAGAACGGACAAGGGTAACGGAGTGGTTATTTTGAATAAATCGGACTACATAAACAAAACTAATGAAATCCTAAGTGATCTTACTAAATTCAAACAAATTCTTGAACCTGTCAATAAAGTCATTGTAAGGTTAGAAGACCAGGTTAATAGATTTCTGTCACGACTAAAGTCCTTAAAGATAATAAAAAACGATACTTACTCTCAGTTGTTCGCATCTGGTGCTAATCTTGCTCAATTATACTGTTTGCCTAAAATCCATAAAGTTGGAACACCTCTCCGTCCTATTTTAGCTTCGTATAACTTACCCACCTTTCAATTGGCAAAATTTGTTGTTCGTCTCCTGTCACCCTTTGCGAAAAATGCTTACACTATAAATAACTCGTTTGAATTCCAAAAAGACCTTCTTGGTGAGAACTTCGATTCAAAAAAGTTTTTTGTCAGTTTTGATGTAAAGTCGCTTTTCACAAATGTACCTGTATCTGAAACTATTGCCATTATTTTAGATAGGGTTTTTAGCTCGGTTGATATTTTTCATGGTTTTTCATTGTCTCATTTTAAGGAACTTTTAGAATTGGTCTTCAAACAATGCTATTTTACTTTCAACAATAAGGTTTACCAACAAATTGATGGTGTAGGGATGGGATCACCTGTCGGACCGTTAGCAGCTGATATTTTTATGACTCATTTAGAAAGTGTAATTTTTAGTCAATCTCCCACTCATCTCAAGCCAATTTCTATCGACGCTTCGTTGATGATTCGATAGCTGTCTTTGATAATGCGGTACAAGCGCAACAATTCTTTAACTTCCTAAATTCTTTGCACCCCAATATAACGTATACAATGGAAACTGAGAAAAATGGCTCCCTCCCTTTTTAGATCTTTTAATTTCGAAAACGGTGAAATTAAAAACTTTATTCTATTACTACATCAGTTTACAGGAAACCCACTTTCACTGGTTTGGGCATGAATTTTTTTAGTTTTACTGATTTCAACTATAAGATGTCTTGTATTAAAACTCTCCTGTTCAGAGGATATAATTTGACCTCTAGTTTTACCTTACTTAATGATGAATTTAATAATCTAAGATCATACTTTACCAATAATAGTTTTCCTGTTCAATATGTAGATAAACTAATTAGATCCTTCTTAAATAATGTTTATAGCCCTCAACTTCCTTGTATTACAGTGCCGAAGGATATAAAATATTTCTTGGTACCTGAAATGGGTCCTTTGAATAAGGAATTTAAGCTTAAATTTACAAAGTTGTTAAGGAAATTTTTTTATCATACTGATTTCCGCATCATATTTATTAATAAAACGTCTTTAGGTAGCTTTTTCTCAGCGAAGGATCGAACCCCTGACTCGTTGCGTAGCGGTGTTGTATATTTATTTACCTGCCCTAGGTGTCTCCTTGGGAATTACATTGGCAGCACTGTTCGCTCTCTCAGGGCTAGATTTTATTCGCATATGGGAATAAGTGGCCGAACAGGTAAAATTTTAAAAACTAAAGAAGTTTCTAGTATTCGGGAACACAGTATAAAATGTAAAACTGATGTCACTTTAGACAATTTTAAAATTCTTGGTTGTAATACTTGTCCCAACTCACTTAGAATTTTGGAATAGCTTTACATTAAAACCTTGACCCCTACGCTAAATGTTGACTCATCAGCTGTCCCTTTAAACTTCTTATAATCCCTCCTCCTTCCCCAATTCCTTATAATCCCCCCTTCCCCAATCGCCCTCACCATCTTATCTTATCTTATCTTATCTTATCTTATCTTATGTTTTCTCGTTTTGCCTCTGCTTAAATCAGTCTAGCCTCGGAAATTGCAGTGAAAGGTTAGTTAGTTTCATTATTCCAGTGTACTATTGTTAATTTTTCCAGTGTATTAATTTCACATTTACTATATGTATTTAAAAATAGCTTCTTAATTTTAAATGTAAATCTGTATAACTTAGAATTTAACCCTCTTTTTTCAGTCTTTTAAAATTTGCCTTTATGAATAGGTTATAGAAATTTTCTTTGTCTTGTTTTCATTCAATTATTGATTTTAATTTCACATTGTTATCATACAGCCTGAAGATGAGCGTATTGCTCGAAACGTGGCGCATTAAAGAAGACTTTTCATGGCATTTACATTTCTCCTTATCATTGGATTTCTCCTAAATATTAAATTGAAGCTCTGTAGAAGCAACCCGCATGATTATATATATATATTATATATATATATATATATATATGCGTATATATATATATATATATATATATATATATATATATATATATATATATATATATATATATATATATTTAGATGTCGGCCTAGTCAGTACAGTTTCAAAGTTTGCGGATGACACGAAGCTGGGTGGTAGGGCGATTAATGACGAAGATAGAGGTAAAATTCAGGAAGATCTGAATAAAATCGTTGATTGGTCAGTCACATGGCAAATGAGATTTAACGTTGATAAGTGCAAAATTTTGCATATAGGTTCGCGTAACGGTAAATTTGCGTATAGTATGTCAGGGAAAGATTTAACAAGCGTAGAGCAGGAAAAAGATTTAGGAGTTATAGTCACTGGTGATTTAAAAGTAGCGAAACAAAGTACAGCGGCGGTCAATAAGGCGAACAAAGTGTTAGGTTTTATAGCTCGAAATTTTGAGTACAAATCGCGCGATATTATAGTTCCACTTTATAAATCATTAGTTAGACCCCATTTGGAGTACGCGGTCCAATTTTGGAATCCGTATATGCGCAAAGATATAGACAAAATCGAAGAGTTCAAAGACGAGCAACTAAGATGATTCCGTCGCTTAGGTCAAAGTCGTACGAGGATAGGCTTAAGGAGTTAAATTGACAACACTCGAGACCAGGAGGTTAAGGGGTGATCTAATCCAGGTTTTCAAAATTATGAATGGGTTCGATAACGTAGATAGAGATAGCTTTTTCGAAATATCTCAATATAATAGGACTAGAAATAACGGGTGTAAGTTGACAAGTAGAAGGTTCGAGACAGCAGTTGCGAAAAACTTTTTACGCATAGAATAGTAAATAGCTGGAATAGTTTGCCGGTAGAAGTAATTAGTAGCACGTCTATAAACGTGTTTAAAAATCGATTAGACGCATATGTTGATAGAAAGGGTATAGTTTAAGGTAGTAAAATTAATGCTTTCTGGGGATAGATCCCACAGCTCAACACAAGTGTTGTGGGATATAGGGAGGCAGCGTCTTGGGTTAGGGGATACTCTCTGTCCTTACACACCCCATTTAAAGAGATTCCTCTGCCGAGCGGTGCCCCCCATAGTACTGTGAGGTATTGAAAAACTCATGATCTTCACTTGCTCCACAAACACCTTTAAATGGGAGACCCAAAATGGGTGCACACACATTTCTACATTACTGTACAGTCTTTAGAGCCACACCTACTCTTTTTCTCGTAAGTGTATATATTGTAATGTATATGATTGTAAATTTTGACTTGGTCCGCTATCGATATGGACCGTGACTTGATGGATACCGTAATGAAATTGACTGGATTCTTTGGATCCGATATATTTGCATGTCCTTTATAAATAGATATAGAGTGTAACATATTTGTGGATAGTAGTCTATTATGACTTGATCCTCTGGATCAGAGATTCTATCTTTAATTTTAAATCGTTAATTAATTAGTTTTAAATTGATAATTATTTAGTTTCGTAGAAATTGGTCGTTGCCAATTTACCGGCAGGTTTTACATAAATTTCTTATGTTCTTGTGGTTCGGAACCCACGTAAAATTGTAGGTCCCCTCCGCCACCACGGAGGACATACACAATACACGAACACAGTTAGGTAGACCAGCCATGAGTGGATCCTAGGGTCTTTGTTGGTCTGAAACATTATAACATTATTATTATATAACATTTTATATATATATATATATATATATATATATATATATATATATGCGTATATATATATATATATATATATATATATATATATATATATATATATATATATATATATATGTGTGTGTCGAATAGATTCGACTATAGCAGAACTTAAATTGAACGATTTCAAACTTCTTGTTGCGATTATATATAGTCCCCCTAATCAAACAACTGATACGGATGAAGCGTTATATCGTGAACTAAAGAGAATAATAGGTAGTGAGCAGGCTTTAGTTGTGGGTGACTTTAATTGCGCCAACGTGAATTTTGATACAATGCAGGGAGACGCGGAAGGTAATCGTTTAGTTAATTTTCTCGAGGATAGCTTTCTTATTCAAAAGGTTGGGGGAACCTACGAGGTTGGACAGTATTTTAGATTTAGTAATAACTACGGATGATAGGCTAATTACTGATCTCCAAGTAATAGAACCGTTAAGCAATAGCGATCACAATATGGTAGAGTTTGTCCTCTCAGTAAGTCACTCGAAACCAGCTAACACGACTAAAATTCCCAACTTCCAGCACGCAGACGTTTGTAAATTTCCTAATAAATTGTCACACTTCAATTGGGAAAACGTAATGGGGAACTCCAACGCAAAACTAATGTGGGAATCGTTTGAAACAGTATTTAAGACTATAAATGAGGAATGTGTGCCGTACAAAATTAAGCGTGCGAAAGTAAATAATACGTAAACCCTTGTGGTTTACTTCAAGAGTAGGAGACATTATAAAGAGTAGAGATAGGGCTTATAGGATACATAAGTGCGATAAAGACAATTTGTGGTTACGAAAAAACTACACATCTCTAAGGCGCGACGCGAAAAGTGTAATAAAAAAGTCCAACCGCGAATTTGAAATCTCCATAGCTCGTGACGGTAAAGAAAACCCCAAGCGACTCTTTCAATGTCAACAATAGAAATCCAGTAAAAGTGTCTTGGGGCCGTTGAAAAATGTTAACGGAGATCTATTTTCTGAAAACAAGGAAATGGCTACCTTGCTAAACGAATTCTTTACGTCAGTTTTTACTATAGAAGATGTAACGAATATCCCTACGGTCATAGACATAATACGCTTTGATAATGGTAATATTTTGGATACTATTGTGGTTAGTGAAGGGGAGGTAATGCGCTATGTTGATAAAATGAAACGCGTAAATCACGGGGGCCGGATTCCATATATCCCATACAACTAAAAGAATTAAAACATAGCATTGTTGTGAAGCTAACAAAGATTTTTAATGCGTCTATTTCTGAGGGGTGCGTACCAGATAATTTCAAGTTAGCAAACGTAACACCTATCTTTAAGAAAGGCGATAAAAGTGCGGCGGCAAATTATAGGCCAATCAGTTTAACGTCTGTTGTAGGTAAGCTACTGGAATCAATAAGTAGGGATCGTATAGTCGAACACTTAGAATTGCATAACTTAGAAATACGCAGCACGGTTTCAGGCGAAACAAATCTTGCTTAACTAATCTTTTAGAATTTTTTCAAAGCGTGGTTGACGTTTACGATAGTCATCGGGCGGTTGATGTAGTGTATTTAGATTTTCAAAAAGCGTTTGACACGGTACCGCACAAAAGACTCATTGAGAAAACTAAGGCTCATGGAATCAGGGGTGTAGTAATAAATTTGATAGAAGAGTGGTTGCGAGGTAGGAAACAGAGGGTGGTCGATGATGGAGCGGAGTCGTGTTGGGCTAATGTAGCGAGTGGCGTTCCTCAGGGTTCTGTATTGGGCTCCTTGCTTTTTCTTATATATATTAACGATTTAGATGTCGGCCTAGTCAATGCAGTTTCAAAGTTTGCGGATGACATGAAGCTGGGTGGTAGGGCGTTTAATGACGAAGATAGAGGTAAAATCCAGAATGATCTGAATAAAATCGTTGATTGGTCAGTCACATGGGAAATGAGATTTAACGTCGATAAGTGCAAAATTTTACATATAGGTTCGCGTAACGGTAATTTTGCTTACAGTATGTCAGAGAAAGAGTTGATAAGCGTAGAGCAGGAAAAAGATTTAGGAGTTATAGTCACTGGTGATTTAAAAGTAGCGAAACAAAGTACAGCAGCGGTCAATAAAGCGAACAAAGTGTTAGGTTTATAGCTAGGAATTTTGAGTACAAATCGCGCGATATTATAGATCCTCTTTATAAATCATTAGTTAGACCCCATTTGGAGTACGCGATCCAATTTTGGAATCCGCATATGCGCAAAGATATAGACAAAATCGAAAGAGTTCAAAGACGAGCAACTAAGATGATTCCGTCGCTTAGGTCAAATTCGTACGAGGTTAGGCTTAAAGCGTTAAAATTGACTACACTCAAGACTAGGAGGCTAAGGGGTGATCTAATCCAGGTTTTCAAAATTATGAATGGGGTCGATAACGTAGAT